>JANQDE010000024.1:31498-43562 GCA_037157785.1 Cephalotes varians | reverse complement strand
CACACACACACACACACACACACACACACACACACACACACACACACACACACACACACACATTTAAATTGACTGTTTTATTCACTTTCATAAAAACAATGTGATTCTTTTTAATAGAGAGAAAGAAATGTAAGAAAGTATAATAAAAATATAGAGAAATAGATTCTCTCAAACAGAACGAAATTAAAAAAGCCATTACAAGACGGTGTGGACGATGATATTTTTTGGCCCGGATTATTTTACTGCAATGAGGACTTAAGAGAGCTATTATGTATAAATCTTTTTACTGAAAGATTAACATGTAGTTTAATTCTATTGTTGATGGTGACGCATAAGAATATCTGAGTCATCAAGATAGCAACATCATTAAAAAGACAACGAATTTTTTTTGCATGTACATCGAATATCAACACTTGCGGTGAAAATAACTGGAAAATGAAAAATACAAATTTTGTATTAAGCGTAAAAATATATTACACGACGGTAATTATGTACTATTGAAAATGATCGGCAAAAGGGTGATGAAACTTGCCATATCATCGTTAAGCGACAAATCGAGTCACCGTGCTTTTATGACACGCTAGTAGAATGTAATTACCGCGATATTACTTGCACGGCTATTACGTTAAAGTCACGCAACTGCCACGGGGAAAACTTATTGTGTGTGTACGTGTCTCTTAACGCTTATCCTGGCACGTTGTACCACACATTAAACTTGGTACTCATTATGTAGCTTCTTAATTAGGTCAATCCCATTTATTTCTCCGTGCCCAGAGTAGAAGTGATTCTTTTTTATCCAACTACGCCAACATAATATGAAATTAAATGTATGTACGAAATCATAAAATTGCGCGGGGATTATATGACTATACAGAAAAAACAGTTTTGCTGTATCTAAAAATTTAGCTAGATCTGAAAGTAATTTTGTTTTGAACCATCAAAATAATTATGTTATTTAGGACATTCAAAGTTGCTGGAATAAAACTTTTTGCCACATTATCATCAATACTTAAACGTTCTACGTAATTTTAATGATATAACAAAATTATTTGCAGGTCTATATCTAGCTACATTTTTAAGTATTGCAGCAAAACCGTTCTTTTCATTCGGAGATAAATACATTCCGGTAAATGTCGAACATCTAGTTATACGCTGATTAAAGATTGAAAATCGATAAAATTTTACGTAATGTATTTGCCATTACGCCAAGAATAAAAATATCCATCTGCTGCTATTTGTAATACGTGATATTAAACTAGACGCAGAGAAAAGACGGATATGAAAATTATAGCGAAAGGTTTAACCATTTTAGGAAATATTACTGTTAGCCAATAGAATGATCGCAGATTGTGGATTAATAAAACTTTTGTGCATCGCTTTTTTCGATCACGAGCATTATGTCGCGTGGAAAAAAACGCATCTAAATAATCGCGATGTTTATGCAATGGCGCAATACCGTAATAGCGCGTGTGGCGATAGTAAATTCATGTGTTCGGCAATATTTCTCTCGGTCCGCGCCAGGCATTTACGGTTTTAATTTCGTCCCGGTTACGCAAGGCACATAAATCGACGAGGAATCGTTAAATCGGCCGCATTCCATTTTTTCCCGTGCGTGTGTGCATTAGAGATATTTCGCCGGGAAAGAGAGTTACGGCGATAGTCAGCTCGGACAGGGAGAGGGACGTAATAATGAAAAACAAAGGTCAACATAATTATTCTATCAGTATGACTCGTTTATTGTGAATCGTTGAATCTGGTCCAGACAATAAAGGAAAAGAGAAAAATGTGCGTGGAATGGATCACTGCTCTTTTTTTCATCGGATGTAACTTTGTTTCTCGTCACTTTTGCTTGCTCATGCTCGAGGCATTCGGGATAATATCCGGGAAATTACATGAGTTCTGCGCTACTTGTTTGTAATGGGCTAAATGTCGTGCCGGTGGGGTGCCTTACTCTGACGTCTCCGAGCTTCGAAAGAGAGCGCGGGTTAAGTAAACGGGAGGGGTGAGATGGACGAATGTTCATACATGGAAGCGGGATTGAAATATTAGGGCGCACGATTCGCTCGTAAATGGAACGTTCGCCGATTTTCCGGATTGCGAAGGAAGAATGGGAGGCGAGTGGTGGGACGCGAAGAGAAAATGCACTGTCGAGAAGGAAGTCGTTTCGCCTAGACGACACGGCGGCAAGTTCGAATGGCCGGAAGCAAGGCGATATCATTCGCTGTTTCCAAGAGGTATCCCTGTACTTGGTGAAGGCTATCTCGTACATGCACGCTGCAATGCTTTCTATTGCGAATTTATTCGGCGGTACACTGGGCAACTTCTTGCTTCTGCCTCACGCGATGTTCCGATTTTGGCTTTTTTGGTTTTCCGATGGCGGTCTGACGAAGATCGAAGGACAGAAAGGGCCAGACGTGAGTTGATTTCCTTATCGACGACGATCGATGTTTACGGGCCGAGATATGTATGGATGATCGGCGAGCGAATTTCATTCCGTTTGCTCGTGAGCACTGTGAATACTACCAGCCTGGAAGTTAAATTCGTACGGTGATTAAGCTTATATATGTTAACCGTGCATGGCGGTGCGATAATAAAAAAGAACGAGAAATGCGATAATAAAAAAAGAATGATAATGATGATAAATTTCCAAAAGAGAAAATAATTTACGAGGCTTATCCTCTTGACAATTCTCTCCGAGGTAAAAGATGATTTATTAACTGTATAAATTAAACGAGTTGCGAGGATTACCGATATTAATGGTTTAAGTAACCCAAACTCGATATAAATGTCATCATGCATATGGGATGCACGAGAGATCTACGATGATATTTTAATAATCTGAAAATTTAGATGCTTTCTTTAAAGTTGATATTTTGTTCATTTATTTTATTTATTTTGTTTTGACTTCATTAAATTGATCAACCAAATTTCGCGTCGATTGCTCGTTGTAAACATTATTATCAGTCTGAAAATTAATTTATTATAAATAAGTTTTAACGCGTGCCAGACCATATATAGTTGCACGGTAATATTATGAGGAAAGAAATAGAAATTATACGATAAATTTTTAGAGAGAAAATTTAATTTACATAACTTATTCTTTTAACGGTTCTCTCCGAGATTGAAGATAATTTATTTATATTGAATGTCACTCCTCGATATTCTCAATTGAAGCTATCGTAATAATAACATTAACGATAATAAAATACACGGCAACACATCTCACCTCCACCGTATCCGCCACCACCGTATCCGCCGCTTCCGCCAAATTTCCATCCACCGCCGCCGAGTCCACCTCCGCTACTTCCACCACCGAACTTCCACCCGCTGCTGCCACCGCCGTATCCACCGCTGCTATAACCGCCGCTATATCCGCCGCCGCCGTACCCACCTCCGCCGCCGAATTTCGATCCACCGCCACCACTGTATCCACCTCCGTATCCACCACCTCCGTATCCACCACCTCCGTATCCACCACCTCCGTGACCACCACCTCCGTATCCACCGCCGCCACTGCTGAGCGTGATCACTTTGATGATCTTTCCACCACCACCGTAACCACCACTGCCGCCGCCGCCGTATCCACCTCCGCCGTATCCACCTCCGCCGAATTTCCATCCGCTACTGCCGCCAAGACCACCGCCACCATAACTACCGCCGCCGTATCCACCTCCGCCACCGAACTTCCATCCACTGCTGCCCAATCCACCACCGCCATATCCACCGCCGCCATATCCACCGCCGCCATATCCACCGCCGCCATATCCACCGCCGCTGCTTAGGTAACCACCTATAATTTCGAGATCATAATCGATCAATTATTTTTCATCGTATTCGAAAATTCCTGTTACCAATTAGGTAATCGTAATTTATAGAGAGGTGGGATGTCTATGTTTGCACGATGTACGATTTATCGACTTTCTTTGTGCGACTGCGAGCTTGGTACCAAGTAGTTGCGCGCGTTCATGTCGGTCCGCAAATTGCTACGAGGTATATTGTGATTGCTACAAGGAGACTGGTTGCGTTCTATGATTGTGTAAGTCATCTCAAAGGGCAGAGAATTAAATCCTATGAGTTCGTTTAATATCGCTGAACCAGTTAATAACCATATAAAAAATTGAAAGAAGAATATAATTTATGAAATGTCTATGTACGTTTGTTCGTCTCGTTTGTCAATGCAAGTAATAACAACAATATAGCTTATTATTTTAGATATTAATTCTTGTTATGTGTGTAAAAAAACATTAATTATCTTGGAATTTGTAATATTTTTTTAAAAGAATAATTGACAATTATCGTTATTAGAAAAATATGGACATTATTTTATAGAAGAAAGACGATGTCAATTACAGACAACTTTTTGAAATTTTTAATCCGCAAACTTTTTTAATTTGTCTTACATTCACAATGTTTATAATTTAATATCGTTAAAATAGATTCGAAAAAAGTCTTTTAGAAATAGAATAGAATAAAACAGATTTTCATGTTTACGACACTAGCGAATTGGCACGTTTACAGTCTGTTGCAAGCACTTTCGGCATACCGAGAGGGTTAAAAACGTCGCGAACACTTCACACGCGGGACATCCCCACCGTAATCCCCGACCGCCGTTTTCATAAGCCCTCATTGTACTCACCGTATGCGGTGGCGACGAGCGCCAGCACGAGCGTGACTACGAACACCTGCAACGAGAGCATGGTCAACCATGAGAGCTTTAACAATTGCGAGAAATTGATCTGCGCGAGAGAGTGTTTCGATCATTCAATATGTACATATTAATGTTGCGAGAGACATGCGTACGTGCGTTCGCGCTTCTACGTACCTTCATGTTGGAGGTGTTTGATGCCCATCGTCGAACTCGTCGGCTCTTTTATAGCTCCTGCCTTTCTTCGCGACTGGGGCCCCCGCCCTTCCGTCTTCCCTTCCCCCCGCGTCTTCTTCTTCTGGATCACGAAACCCGACTTTCGTATCCACCACCGTCACCATCGCCGACTACGAAAATTCCCGTCGCCGTTCTGGACGACTGCCTCCCCACCCTCTCCTGTATCGCTCGATAACGAGACGCTAATCTTGACACCCGACTGTCCGAGCGTGCCTCGAGATCGAGAGGCTTCTCATCGCCGCGAGATTCGCGACATTCGTGACACTCGCTCGGACGAAGAGGGATGGCGTGTGGAAATCTCGGCGACCTCGTTGGCGGGAAACGCGGCGATGATTCATCGGCCAAGATAATCGCGCGACGTCGACAGAATATTCGCCTGTTTGAAGGAGAACGTAGCCCCCGGGCGCGACGGTACGCTGATTGCGGAATCTCCGTTCGTATGCTCGGCGCGGTAGTAATTATCACGGCGAATCGTGCTCACTGGACCGGAAACGACGGGACAGACGCTCTCCAGTCTGGAAACGTTTCTTCAGTCCGGACACGCGTACCGGTGACTCTTTCTTGATATTAACCCATTTGACCTCGTTCTCTGCTCTCGCCGGGTGAGCAAATCACACTTATACAAGGTGTTTCGAAAATGGAGCTGTCGGGTCAGATCATTGTAATCTGGAGTCAAAGTCTTTCTTGTGTGAACCGAATTTTGATTACTATGCTTACGCATTTGAAGGTCTCCGTTTATAACGGTATATTTAGATTTTTAATTTAATATTTCGTTCTTTGATCTTATGAGCTTTTTACATGAAGCAATTGAGCAATCTATTCTATAAAGTGAGATATGCATAAAATATCAATTAATTCTATTTTTTATCTAAACTGTTGTCCAAAGAAAAACATGAATAGGAATTTGTGCTCTGCTATCTGATCAGATCTTATTTATTGACTCCAATTTTAGACACCAATCGCAAAGGCGAAAATTGGTTGCTGGAAAGGAAAGCCTCGCTCGAGGGAGTTGGCCAATGCGTAGACACGCCGCGGTTGCCACGGCGCGGCACGGTGCGCGAAATTGTGCAAGTTCCATACGAGGAGATAAACATCTCCGAGTTATTTTTATCTCCGGGCGATCTCTTGGCAACGTGCACTCGCTAGGACACCATTCTATTATTATTAGAGGCCACATAAATAAATTGCTACTCCTGATAATCCTTCTTGGCGCAACAACCGATCGCCATAGTTTTGTCAAGGAAACGCGTTCTCGATGACGTCGTATGTCAAATCGTAAAGCAACATCAGATAGGAGTCATGGTCGAAGATTAAGATTAATAGACAATAACATTAAGCGTGACGGAAAATTAATAACATCATTTACTAAGTTAAAATCAAAGTGATGAAGACAATACATATGTATAGATGAAGAGATAACGTTTATAATAGCCGGCTGGAAATTATTCATACAATGATAATAACTGTAATTGTACTTGAGATAGTCTTGAGATAGATTGCTAATTAGCTAATAAATCAAGTTGCATAGATTAATAGCAGATAAATACTCTGATAAATTCAGCATCAATATTAATTCAACATCGAGAAAATATTGCAAACTAGAGATACTTCGCCTCTTTTTCTCTCTTCCTTTACTTTTTTGGTTGTACTTTGTTCAAGAACGCATTTGCTTAATCGCACTTTGGGAAACAATGCACGGGACAATAATGGATCGTCACTCTGTAACGATCATTCTTCGTGCCGGCGAAGTAACGTCTCGCGTGCGTGACTATCACTTGCGCTTTACTCTCAATCGTTGCACAAAAAGCAAGTGAGATAGTCTGTAGAAGGCAAAGGCCTTTCTGGCCTTTCACCGTGCCAATGTTCGCGTGGACGTGTCTGACCTCTTCGCGCTCATCGGTTAGCTCGTCGAATCGCGCGATGATCGATATAAATAATTTGGACAATGCTGATCATTGATCGTGAATCATCATCATGAATCAAGGTCGAACGTACTCGTGAAAGTAACTGAGAGCGCTATCATCCGGTCGCGAAGAAGCTTTGCGTACACATAGAGACGCTCACACATATAATCCTTTATTCATTGCGATATTAGCATGCATTTATGTAATCACGTTTGGAAGTTCGCGAGTCGCAGATGCGTGAGGTGCGCGCGTTACCTTTAAGATAATTGATGCGTTCCCCGTGGAATGCGTCGTTCGCGAAGTTAACAGAGTGATTTCGATCGCTCGGTATCTCGATGTCGATGACTGCCTAATATCTAAAGTTCACAACTTCAACTATCTCGACGATGATCACGGTAATTATAAAATCGGACTACTGGCCTCCAGAAATGCGGAATCGCCAAACGACCTATCGAACCTGATCTCCGCTCTAGTGAAAGTTAGACCGTATTATAATCCTGAGCAGCTTTAGTATGAGTTATGATAGGATGGTTAAGGTACCTTCTTGTATACAAGTATAGATACTGCGCCTCGTACACGCTAAATTCCTGTAGACTACAAAGTGAACGTATTTTACCTGATATTACACAATACATTTAATAGAACATAAAATTGAAGAACTCATAATACAGAAGAGATTGTAAAACATGTTTATAGTCTTTAAAATAAAATGTTTAATTAATAATGTTAGAGCTACTTTCACGTTTAAAATTCAAATATTTCAATATTTCAATTAAAATATTTTAATTAATATTTACATTAAAATATTTCAATATTTCAATTAAAATATTTCAGTTAATATTTATATTAAAATATTTCAATTAATAATGTTAGAACTACTTTTATACGTTTGATAGAGATTTTATTTATTTTTGGGACGCGCGACATTTAGGTCGAATGCTCAGTTTGCAAAATCGCGAAGAATTTATTTTGATCATCAGTACAAGGATTGATACGTCTACTAACATACTTCGTCGCCTTGAGGCAACGTTTCATCCCGCTGTGCATGATGATAATTAGATAAATCGAATCTATATACAAGAGGTACATCTCGAGCTTGATTTTTCTTGCTCCTAACTTGGTTTTCCCTGATATACGTGAGCAAGAAATAAATGGCGAATATTGTTGATAAAGGGAGTTGGGTACGTTCAAAGTGAGTTGCAAAATACGCGTGCATCGTCGACATCGAGAAAGGGCGATGAAATCTCTTTCGAGCCACGAGATGCCACAAGTAATGTGACGTAATATTACGTGCCTCACGGTCAGAAGGTGAAAATCGGTCGGCGCCTGAGACTGCGAAATTTTCTCGCCGGAAAAACCGAAGCATATCTCCGTGCAAGATTGTCGTGCTAGCTCTGAATCGACCAGTACTTCGCTTTTGTTGCTGATTTCTCAATATAATGCATCGTTATGCACAGAATTGAGACATATGATCTCATAGTGCTCCGGATTCATCATCTTTTCTTTTAAGAACAGCTTTCACAGAGCTCTTAAAGTTAAAATTTTCTTATTAGCACAAAATTGATGGCATATCTAATAATGGATGGATAATAATGTCATAAAAAAAAACTTGCGTTCAAACTAAGTTTAAGAAAAAATGTCACTTAAATTAAATAAAATTTAGTTTATATAGTATATAATTTAAATATTTAATATGCAAACTTTGTAATGTATAAATCTTCTAACATTAGAAGAATATGGAAAAGCTTTTTAGTAGTTGAAATGTTAAATTTTCAAGGATTTAATTATGATTATACATTAATTATATATTTATTTCGAAATTCCAAGATTTTGTTTGTCGTTGTTAAAATTGTTGTATACGTTATTATAGCGCATACCTGGAAAAAAATATCTATTCATATATTAATAGATAAAATTTTATAGATATATTAATTAAATATAGATTTTAATTTAATTTAACACTAAAACCGCTGATGATATCCCAATTAGGGAACTGTCGATATTAATATGTAATTCCTATTCTTTTCTTACTTGATAATTCTTATTCTTATTTTCAGTTAGTGAAGAGTCATTTTGATATTATTTGCATATTAAAATTATTATATTTAAAAAAGAACTATTGTATAATACAAAAAAAAAAATTAAAATGATTATAACGGAGTCAAAATGGCGATTCTTAATTATATATAAATAGATAAAATTATTTCTGCTTATATGTATTTACATCGCATACTTTATATATATATATACATTTTAGATAAATAGATGGTCAATATATGTTATGTTAAAATTAATAAACATTAAAACCATTAAATACATATAAAATAAAATTTATATAAATCAAATTTATTAAATAAAATTATGTAAACCATAAAATATGTATACGCGTACATATGAAAGTAATATAATAACATATGCATAAATGAGCATAAATTATATTCTACACTATAAAAATAATATTTTTATGGTTGATTAAAATAATAATATGTTCGCATATATATGTGCACATAATCACAAATAATAAACTCATATATACATACATCTCGGAAAATCTCGTGTAGATGTTTTATATACATATATATATATATATATATATATATATATACAATTATATTTAATTTGATGCAATTATATACAAGTTTGTGTTCAATACACAATATTTCTTTCTTAAAAAAGAATTCCAATATAATTTTGCATAATTCAATATGAAGTTATAAATATCTTGAATTACATATAAATGATAACATATATAGATCTTATTATATTATATAATTATATATATATATATATATATATAATATATGTAATTATATATATATATATATATATATAATATAATATAATTATATATAATCAGATAAACTCTTTTGCTAGGTAATACATTAAAGATATACGTGTCGAACGCAGGTGTGAACGTTGCAGGTCTTGCGCGTTCATTTAAAAATTCTCGTATTATATATTTGTCGATGATCGATTTATAGATTCCAGCAGTGATTTAGCAAGTTGTCGCCCTCGTTAGAAGTTGCTCAAATGCATAACGAAGCGCTACGCCTGTAGTTTGACGAGTAGCGTAAACGGGGGAAACTACTAGAAACAGTGTGGCAGAATGACCGAATAGAACCGGCAGGTCAAGCATTTACGACTAGTACTGTGCAAACCAATCCCTGCTTACGTTTTTCAACGTCATAACGTCGCTTCGGAGAAAATCGTTTTCTTTCTTTCGAAACAGTGTACAGCATAAGATAAAATTTCTTCTTTTTACAAGCACTTTTGAAACTGGTTTGTAAATTGAACTTTTAAAAAAATTCTACAACATATCTTACTTGAGAAATATTCCAATTTCTTAAGGCTTTGTATATATATGTCAGTTTTAATTTTATTTCCTATCGTACGAAAGAGGCAAGTGTGCGAGCACGATAATTAGATTTACCTACACACGCGTACGAATTTCGTAGGAATAAATGCAGATCCGATGTTTCGTTCTACGCGACGAACGATCTTTTCGCAGCATTATTGGGTTATCGTCCTGAAAATCGCAGTTTGCCACCGCTACTCGTTACGAGGACTCAGGTGGCAACTCCGATAGCGGTAATGAGCGGCATTGTCTGTCGGGCGATGCTTCATACGTAGCTTTTCCCTCCTTTGCGTACGGATATACGGCTAATTATTGTGTCCCGGTTGCCGGCCATTATGCCGGCTTCTTATTAATATAACACTGTGTCAGCGCTGGTTGGTAATCTTCGTAATCAAGAATTGCAAATGATCTCGCGCCGCGGGAATTTGGTTCGCTTATATTGTTATCGTACAATGTAACCGTATAATTAATCGATTAAATGGTTAGATGGCAACCTCTAAAATTGGCTAACGCTATTTAATTCCAAATTTCCAGCGTTTTGCAACTGCGAATCGTTTCGCGTCGCGGAATCTGTCGTTTGCCTTTCAAATTCGAGTCCATAAAAGTCTACGGTTAACCCCAAATAGACTTTAAATTGATGCATGCAATAAATATACAATATCGGTCCTCTAAATCATTTCGCTCGTGTTTCCGTTCTGAAATCTGCAACCGCGTCGTATATTGAATGCTCGTGTCATGCAAGCTTGAAGTCAGCGTGCAACTTCTCAAGGGATAAACTAATGTTACCCGGAACGTTGCGTGTGTGTCATAACGCGCGATGGAATAGATATAACAATTGAGGTATTTGTCACGGTTAAGACACGACGAACGTGTGCATTACGTGGGATGCGGAAATGCATCTTGCTTATTACGAGCGACACCGGCATTAGTGGAAAATCTAATTAAAGTCGGATCGCTCCGACGCGAAATCCGAAAGTCGGGGAGCGTGATACATGCAGCACGGGAAATTCGAATTTGTGTACATCACTGAATCGATGTCGCAATGTGGATCGCTCGGTTATTTCAACAAAATTGTTAAATTAATACTTAATGGCACAGCTTTAGGTGCACGGCTACGAGACAAACGTAACGTTTGAAATAAATTGCAAATTTGCTGTCGTATGAAAGGACGAGAGATTAACTCGTTAATATACGGCTTGACGTGTTGCGTCATAAAGTGCCATCAAAACAATGAGACTCGTGAAAAGGGGGACTCGCGAAGATATCAACGACAATCTCTTCGTTTGCCGACGGACAAATGCCGGAAAGAGCTCTAACTCGAAGCAAGGCTACGTCGTAGACAAAGTATGCAAATTCGGTCTATAAAACGTACACACTAAATGCAAAGCAGAGATGAGCGATCGACGAACGGGGTGATGCGCGAATGCGAAAAGTCACGCGACGGTTACGACCGACAGAGATGTACATTGCGACAAATGCACGCGTCGCTCTGTCCTGGTGCGTTTTATTATTAGGTATTTTCGGGAAACGTTTTCTATATTCTATTTTGTTGTTTCTGTAGAAATACAGTTCGAGGATTTTTGCTAAATATTACGATATTACCTTGCGCGACAATTAAGGAATAATATTCTCTACATCAGAATCAGTGTATTATTTATTGATTTGCAGTGCTATATTTATATAACTGTGATCATTAGTGAGTATTTACTGTTTTTCAGCGATTTTGATTAAGAAGGACTTTCACTGATTACAATCAGTGTATTATCACTGAAAGAGTGCATATCACAATGCTTTCACTTGATATAGTTATAAATAGCAATAAAATTTCATGATTTCGATTTAGAGAGTACGTATATGTTACATTTGTCCCATTGATTATCTATCTATTCATATATCTAGCTTTCTCTCTCTCTCTCTCTCTCT
>JANQDE010000024.1:0-31000 GCA_037157785.1 Cephalotes varians | reverse complement strand
TATATATATATATATATATATATATATATATATATATATATAATTACATAGGATGAAACAATTAAAGTGTTACAAATTTATATCTTGGAAACAAAGCATTTTAGAGAAAATTGTTTCATACAAAAGTTTTATGACTTCGAGGGATATAAGATGATGTCATTGGTTTCACCTAATCGTTTGAAGATCACATAAAGGTCAATTTTTTGTGGATAGAAACTCTTCATTTGGTCACGGAACTTTTTCCATTGCATATTCTTATAGCTTACCTTGAGAGCTTTTCAAAATACTATAATAAAATATTTTATCGTTAAATACTTTTCGAGTTATAAAGCTTGAATGTTACAGTACCGCCGATTAGCATTACCCAAAGTGTATTAATCAATAGATTAAGTGTTTCAACTAACTAAGCCTGATAAAATCGAGAAAAGGGGATCAAACAGTGGCAGATGGTTGGGAGCCACTTGCGCAGAATCGACCCTTAGCTCAACCGCGAATTACGGTTCGTACAGAATTCAAAGAGATCCAGGCATAAATGAAACCCGGCCACGAACTATTACGAGACACGAGGGACAGAAGAGCGTGACCGGTTCGGACAAATTGCCTCTCGATTTATGGCGGCGGCCGCGAGAGCCGGTCGCGGTAGTATGGGGCACGATTTGTGACTCTCGCATGCGGGAAACGCCCGGCGTAAATACACGCGGATGGTGGAAAAAAAAAAATCAGATCGTCGCGGCGCAGCAACATTCGCCGAATGAAACTTCGACCGAAATTCTACTTTTAATCTGATAAGTTCGCATAGCGTGCAATATCGACGAGTGCAATCATGATAGTTGAGAACGAAGATAAAGGATCTTTCACGATTTTTATTAAAAGCGCAAGTGTAATAGCGCCTTCACCACTTCTCTCTCTTTTTCTCTCTCTCTCTCTCTCTCTCTTTCATCCTTTTCTCTCTCTTATTAAACATTAATATATGTTCTTTTTACAAGTAGCAATTTATTTGTTCTGTCTTTCTCTTTTTTCCTCTCTCTCTCTCTCAGTTATAGATTGTATCTAACATTTCATACAAGAAAGAATCGAAAGTTACAAAATAAAATTTTATATAAAAGACTGATAACAGTTACACGTCTGTTCCGTGTAAGAGTTCCGTGAGAATAACTCAACTTGCGTAAAGATCGTGCGAAAGCACGTCGTATATTTGAAGTATAGCGATAACTAATAATACACTGACGCGCGCGAAACCAGAAACATTTTGGATAATATACCATTTCCAACCGTTTCCGTTACGTGTTCGGCTCTGTATTCGTTGCATGTAATTAAGCGGCCAATTAAAACGATACAAGCGCGTGACTAATTGAAGAGTCGATAACGAGTAAAGTTTTTTCTTTTCTTTCATCATCACTCTTGTTTCTTTTTTTTTCTACCGTTTTCCGTTTTTTTCTACCGTTCTAAAAATTGTAGATGTGGAAAAAGACGCGAAATATCTCGATGACGAGTAAATCGCACCATGGAACATCGCATGGCGCGGCGTCATCGCAAAGCCGGAAGTATCTAATGAATTTCATTAGCGATGATTAAATTGATAAGATTTTACTTGACTTCGATGACGTTGTCGTCGTCGTTGTCGCAATAGTGGCTCGTGAATCACTGTGCACGTCTATCAAGAAATCGATTCCACGCTTCGGCTACTCTAAGTACTTTAAGGACGCCCCTCGCGAGAAAGAAGTTGAAGCCGCTCTTATCCGCAACTTAACTCACTCCTGTGCGTCACCAATATGCGTCTTTGCGTTCGCAAGCTTCACCCATGATCCCCAGTGGTGTTCGAATTACTTTGAGTTCCTGCTGACATTCGTGTCTTCGTCGACACGCCATTTTTGCACTTTATTTCTTTTAGTATTAGTAACGAATTAAATTACTTTGGGGATTGCCATTTTGGCTAATAATGTTTGATTTCTATCAACTTTTTTAATCTATGCATTATTTTATCTGAAGAAATGACACTAAATGAATATAATTAAAAATATGTCAATTAGCTGTTAATAAATCGCAGAATCCGATATTATTTTAGTTTATTATATAATTGGATTTTGAAAAATCATTCTTTAAAATAAAATCTTAGTTTAAATAAACTAACTTTAAAACTTTATTGAGTTTTACACACACACGCGCGCGTGCGCGTGTGTGTGTAAAACAGAGAAGAGATTATATATATATATATATACACACACAATATTTAAATTAAAACAGATAAGAGAAATGAATCGATCTACAAAACAGTATAAAATGGTTTAATTGCTTTAAAAGTACATATAGAATGTATATACATATATGAATTAAAACATATATTAAATAAGAAAACATTTAAACATAAAGTAGACAATTTAATTATAACATAAAACATGTAACGAATTAAGTCCAAATGAAAATTGATATAAAGAATATATAGTGGATAGGAGAACATTTAAATATATATATATATATATATATATATATATAATATTAATATATATAATAATATTAAAATAATATTATAAACATCATCAACAGCATTAAGTTTTATGTAATAAGTTTTAATAACAAAATTGAACGAAATGTTTGAAATGTTTTTTTTGGACATTGAACTTTTTATATTATGTGACAATTCTGTAATAATCGATGAGCAACTGAGAGAAGGTAAGTAAATCTCAAGGGAAGTAAGGAAGTAAATCTCAAAATGTTATTGAAACTTTCAATTTTGTGTGTCTCAAAGCTGATGTATCGATTAACGATAAAGGGAAAATTACACTGTACGTAAAAAAAAAAAATGACACTATATGAGAGCAAAATTTTGCAGACGCGAAGACACGTTATGAAGTAGCCACTTCTTCGCGAAGATTTTTCTCCTTTGAAATAGTGGCGCGTCTTCGCGCGCTATCGTCGCGTACTCCCTTCGGAAAAACTCGAATGATGGGCTCGAGGGCCTCCTCTCGCTCCGTCGACTTTGACGATTCGACGCCTCCGACGAAGGGCCTCTCGTGCCAAACGAGGTGTAAGCATCGAAGGTATTCGCACGAATTATCGAGTGGGAGACGACGGTCCAGGTGCTACAGGAATTGATTTTCTACCTCTTCTCCGTTTTACTCATCTTTTCTGCTTCCTGTCGGCGACCCCAGACCGTCTTCTCCTTCTGCCTCCCTTCCTCTGGTAGTTACATCCTATAATTGCGATCTCTATCTTTCTTTTATGTAATTACTTATATCTTCACGTCGATCTTGTACATTTCCACATATTCTCACGCACACAAAAAATTTCTTGAATTCTCCGCGACGAAATTTAATTGCAAGTAACTATACTTGACGTAATTTTTATCAACGCCACAACGCATCGCGCGCGTGTGGCATTGAGCTTTGAGAAAAACCTCAAGAAAAACCGTCGCAGGCAATGAACGCTTGGTGGACGACGTGTTAAATAAACCTAAACGAATATCTCTAGAGCTCCCGTTTTATCAGATAAAGCTTGTTTTATCAAACGTGTCAACGTGTATTTCCCTTGTAAGGTGGCCTTCTCACAGCAGAGACGCGTTTCACATGCAATATGACGCATTATAGCTGAGATGCAACGCGCGGATCGATAATCTCGCACGTACAATCGCGATTGGTAAGCGATCAGGAGGACGCGTGTAGCGTTAGCGCTCGAATCAACGACGATCTATCGGTGGATCGAACATCGGTCTCAGCACCGGTGGACAGCTGCCAATCGCGGATGTAGCATGTAGCAATCCAAGCCCGGCGGTCGATGCGACAGCGGCCACGCCGTCATCGAATTCCACTCGAGGAATCACGTGAGAATTCTGTCGCGCGAGAATTCGAGCCCTTCTCCTTTTTTTCTCCATTTCCCATCTCGGTTTTCACTGAATTTCTACCGAGCTTTTCCACCGACATTCCCGGCCTGGATCGATGGCACGATCTCGAACTTCTTTGCTCGCGCAATCGTTTATCGGTGTTTGAAGATTCGACTCGCCCGTATTTTTTTTGCCTCTTATTCCAATCTTGTACGAATTCCTGGCCATTCCAAAGCCACAGTCCCTTCGCGAGCTTGAATTATTGAAAGCGATCACTTTAACACTTTAACACTTAAGTAATTACTTGATCACATTGACATGTATTAGGGGAAAATCGCTACTAACATTCCTAAAGCGGCACCCTTTTATTTCTCGTAAATTAAATACTTTGCATTTTACTAATACTGATAGAAACATGATCTGCTTAAATGATTAAAGAAATAAAATTCCATGATTCTGGTAACAGACTGTAGGAGAGTAACCCAACCTATTCTTTATATACTATCTCGCTACGTGTTTGCGTCGGGAGAGTATAAAGTATGCGTAAAGTGAAAGAATTCTAGAAATTCTTACATATATTAAACTTGTAAATTATTATGTATAGATGATTCTTCTGCGAAAAAAAGAATAGGAATATATGACATTATTGTCTATCATATCAGTTTTTAAAGTTTATTTGGTCAGACGCTCATTTTTGTTTATATTATGAAAAAGTTAATTATAAAGTTAATTATAAAGTTAATTATTGCAAAATTCGAAACAGTATTATAAAAACTGCTATATCATCTGATAACAAATACTTTTTAGTTTATATTTATGTTTCCAAAGTTTTATTTTTTTAACTTTTATTTAAGAAATGGTTCAAAAACAAAATGGTATCATGGTATCGATGATCTTTTCCTATATAATTCTGATATATCGTAATCTTAAAATGATAAGATTTTAATAAACTACGCAAAGTTTAATGAATACGAGTCTCAAGAAAAATAATGTTGAAGTTTAGGAGAATAACTTTTATTTCCGTGATATATTTACCCAACATGATGTTTTGTGATGTTTTGAAAACGTATTTAAAAAAAAAAATATATATATATATATATTGAACGTTTGGTAGGTATGTACTTTAAACATTCGGATTAGAACCTTAGACATTTTTAGGATTTTGTTTTAAAAATATTCAGTTTTAGTTTTCTGGATATCCAAGAGAGAACTCTTTTTAAGGACAGATCAAAATTGAACCTCTTTAAACATTAAGCGAATTCAAGCAGACAAAGCAGATAGTTTGCTCACCAAGCAATTACATGTAATTGAAGATCTTACAGACCTTGTAATTCGACATTCAGGAACATTGATTCAACATTATTCAATGTAACTTTCAAAACTATCAAGTCTCTGAATTAATTTTTACGCAAAGTTAAATGAAATACTTTCAAAATGCATTTTATTTACTTTTATCTTAAAACCCTTATGACTTTTACTTTAAAGGGCCACCTTCCAAAAATCATTTTATTAGAACTAGTGTATCCGATAAATACAACAAACTCATAATTGAGTTACAAATTTTAGTTATTCAAAATTTTTATATTAAAAAAAAATATTATATTCATATAATTTGAAACTATGATTTTTCAGACACATTTATTCATGAATATATTATGAGTTTATATATTTATTTAAACAAAATTTTTATTTAAATTTAAAAAAAGCTGCAATAAGCAAACATTACTACCATATGTATTACCACATTATATAATACATTCCCTAGTAAAAGCATCGGCAATAGCTTTCATTTTCTTCTCAGTATAATTATGTTTTTCAAACTTTAACCAAGCTCAAAGGAATAATTTGCGGACTGTATCAGCAGTTAAGATTACGCTTGCTTACAAGTCAGAACCAGAAATATACATTCTATAGTACCAGAAACTAATAGTCTTTGACGATTTTGTTAAGAGTAGGGCAGATAGTGCAGAGTGGGAGTGAATGCGAAATCGTAATTGCAAAAATATTCGTAATCATATTCACAAATATATTCATTCAAATCAAATAAAAAATATTTATTAATTTCTTAAAGATACAAAAAAATTATATTCATACTCATATTCATATTCATTATTTATTTATTTATTTATTTGAATATTAGATACACACACATACACATTATCATCAGATACATTAGTTAGAACGGATGAAGAATCTTATAATGCTGTGTCTTTTATTCTGTCCTATATGATTTTTATTTACGAGAAATAGCAGACTTCACCACATCCATTTGATGACGGTGTCGTGTACTGTTCTCAGGTATAAATATGGACATTTTTAAAATATCGAAATGTAAATATACTCTATACATACGAATAATGTTCCTTTTGTAAATTTGAAAATTTGTTCAATGGATGTCGTGTGCTGATTGAGCAAATATTAATTTTGATATACAAAATATGTATCAAATTGTCGTGTTTTTTCTTGATTGTAGATACTAAGAATCAATTAATAAAAAATTCAATTTGTAAAATTAAATAAATTTTACAATAATTTTTATATCATGAAAAATATATTGAAATATGTGGCTTTTAAAAATGTATTAAAATTTGATATTATAAATTAAAATCTTAATACATTTTATATTAAAATTTTTCAGTTGTATCATTTGTCTGTAATGATTCAATAGAATGCTTGATCGTGATTGAAGTATTAAATGTGCATACGTATCTCACATATTTTCTTCCACACGGAAAAACGTGTACAGATAATTTTGTTGGATCATCAAAATACTTATGTAGATCGTTTAAACATTGATGACAATGCCACAAAAAGTTTTAACATTTTAGCAACCAATTTGAACGTCCTGTATAATTATTTTGATGATCTAAACAAAATTATGTTTAGTATCTAAATTTTTAGATACTTCAGTAAAATTGTTCTTTCATGCAATTTTCATCGTCGAACTTCACTACGCATTCGATTCTCTGCCTGTGTAAAACTTATCGCTATTGATCGATCTTTCCACGCGGGGAAGAAACGCTACATCATCTGCCTTGTCGGTCACGCAGCTCCGGGCAATTCCTCGCCCTGGGCTAGGCCGGAGAATAGATTCCTGTTTACTTTCTGGTGATCGATTTGCCTTGCGGAATATTTTCCACGGCTTTCTGAGCATTCCGCAACCGTCTATTTGCCGATTATTTGCAGTTGCTCGCGCGGCTGAAAAATGTGAGCAACGTAATCGACAAACACGCGCGGTTTCGAAACTGTTTCGACCCGCTAAAAATTAACATTTTTCCATCATATTTCATCTTTTGACTATAATATATATATAATATGTCAAAGCGATACGAAGCGATACAAATCGTCGAACAACGATATTAATCAAAAGATAAAGTTTCGAGATACAACAATTTTTACATGTAATTACTCTGTGGCTATATCTTTTTGTCTTTTGAAAACTTTGTTTTTTTTATTTTGCAAAAACTAATGACGAAATTATTAGAGTTAAAAGGAGATAATTTGACGCAATAAATGGAAGTTCAACTGCACAATTATATGTAATGGTCCACCAACTCTGATAACTGTGTGTCGTCGATTCAATAGCTTTTATTTCTGGAATATAAAGTAATTCATCGTTTTATACGTGGCTAAATAATAATATAAAATTAGCAGTGACATGTTTGCGTTATTTGTTTTTATGAAAACAGAGCATAAATTGTGGTTTTCACAGTAAATTACATCGGAACGTTTCAAAGCGGTTATTAAAAGGAAAAGGATTTAATTATGTTTATTGATATCAACTATCCATTAATAAATGTACGCTGATTTATATCCGTAATATTTTTACAGTTTTTTATATAATATATATATTTTTATATTTTCACACTTTTTGTTAACTGCTCTTTCAACTCTTCTTTCATTTCAATATGTCATCGTCATAAATTTTCCAATCGATGGAATCGTTCGTCACAAAATCCATTCATCGCTTCGCACATTTAAATTTTGAAATTCGTTAGGATTGGGATTCGGCATGGGAATTAACATGAGTACGGAGAGACTAAAGTAAGCCAGCACTACAGTGATTTCTTTGTCTCTTTGCAGAACATATCAGTGATAAAAAAATTGAACAATCCGAAAAAAGACATTCGATCTTGATACGAAATATCGCGAAACTTATTCGTATTCTGTCATGCGAATTCATAATCGAAATCAATGTAATTTGTCACGACATTCGGTCTTATGGAGCAATGATGTCACACGCATATTTCTCGAAGATATTTTTAATTATTCTCTATCGGAAGTATTGTATCCACTTTCGATAAATGAATTTATGCCTTTGTGAAGATGATTCATATCTGACATTCGTTCGAGCGCGCCGTACCGATTTATCCGGGAAATGAAATATTAGTTCGCATACGCAGAATGCAAATATCGATCGTGCGACATCGTCGCCCGGTTTTACGCTCTTCTAATTAATTCCATCTCGACGAGACGAAGTGATTTCTCGTGTTCCCATGCCTGTGTTTCTCTTGACGCAATGCGCGGAGGGATGTCATCTCGGGCACTACGTGGAAAATGATACCTGCGTCCCGGTTGCGATATGACGGTATCATCCGCTTTAACTCCTAATTACCGACGGCTGCGACGCAAACGCCCGTTGATTCGAATGCGAGTCAATTGCAAGCAAATCTATTGTATGCTAAACCGCTAATTGTCCGGCCCGACCGATCGACATGAACGGAGCAGTCAGTTTCATCATTCCTGCTTCTTTTCAGTTCCCATTTTTAACATTTCCGATAAACCGCATTACATCGTCGAAAAACTTTAACAAGAATAATAATAATTAATAATTAGTAGATTCATATTTGAAGCGCTTGAAAGTTCGAGGGTTTTTTGTAAATCATATTTTTAAAAGTGCAAATGGAGAGAAAAAAGAGAAGAAAGAAGGAAGAGAAAGGCTTTATTCAATTCCGAGTAGATTTTACTTTAACGAAATCTTGACTTATAATTTAATTACAACGATATCTCTAAAGCTAAGAGTTAGGAAGTGAAAGAAAATAACTAATTGAATTTTTATTGAAATCTATGAAGCTTAAAGAGTTCGTAAATAAAAGAAAGTAGAGGAAAATTTTTCTGACGTCTTATATATCGTTTACAGTACAATGACTTCTTTACTTTCGCTTTTATAATTATATATTTATAATTTTAATGTATATTATTACTTATAATAGTGCGGCCAGACTATGCGTGATTCGTGATGATTCGTGTCCTTTGATTTCGTCAAGAAAACCGCTCTGCTAACGAATTGACGAATATAAATGATGAGTGCAACTTCGACGAATATGTCCATTTGCATTGTTTATAAATCTTATATGAATAGAACATTGCGAGTTTTGAACTGTCACGAATCACGAATCACGCATAGTCTGGCCCATAACGCGTATAAAATTATATTAGTTTACGCGCGCGTTTAATATGTAAAAAAGAAACCGCTTCTGAAGAATGAAGTAACGCAACTTGTCACAAAACATTGCTGTATAAAACGGGGAGCAGTTTGAAAATTCGTACTTAATATTTCATAATCATTGATTATTCATGTCTCGTTCACTTCGTCGATTGCATTCACATCGGTTTGTTGCACAGAAATCCCGATAGAATCGCTCGTACATCTCGACGAAATCTGCGCGTGAATGCTTGTCGTCGAAGAATTCGCTGCTGATAATCGGCTTGCGATTGCGTCATCCTGACCAAACGGGATGCGTTGAAAACGAGCTAAAGTACTTTGGCGAGCAAAAGGACCAGGGCAATATCGGGGAGAAAGTACTCGTAACTCTTATGTCGCGAGCAGCTCGTAATCGTTAACTCTCGCATCGATTCACGCGGTGATTGCGCAAGATCGCTATAAGAGTGCAATGGCAGCGACGGCGGCGGCAGTGGATGCAACTGGGAGGGTTGGTACCCGTCTCTTTCCTTCTTTGTCGTCTCCTTCTCGTCGCCCACCTCGAGTGCACCGTGTCAAGGCTATCGGAGGCCGATGACATCACGCGTTCCGCAGTCGTCACGTTCCGATGCTCTTCGATTCTCCGTTCGTCCGTCCTTATCACTGACCGGCTAAGGGCAATAAGAAGGAAAGTGGAAGCACATTACGCTCTCCCCGTTTGTCAAACTGTCAGATCTCGTTGAGCGAACATCTTGAAACGAAATCTTTTTGAGAATTTACTTTTCATAACTTGTGGACTGGATGCACAAGACGAACTCGTACGTGATTTTTAAAATACGAAATTTATTTCACACAAATCTTATCTTTTGTTTATATATTATTTTATCACCTTATAACTGTTATTTTTTGTTTATTGCAGTATTGTTTATTGAAATGTGATGTTCTCGGGATTGTTTGTATAATATATATAAGTTATATATATTATACAAACATTATTATATAATATATATATATATAAGTTAATGTGTGCAATTTAAAAGCGTGACGTCCATTAAACTCCGTCGTTAACTTAAATTACACGCTTCAAAAAAGTTTCGATGCATACTAACTTCCTAACTTTTTATTTACGCCGTAAACTCA
The DNA here is from genome assembly GCA_037157785.1 of Cephalotes varians. Lineage (NCBI taxonomy): Eukaryota > Metazoa > Arthropoda > Insecta > Hymenoptera > Formicidae > Cephalotes > Cephalotes varians. The sequence goes on along the minus strand of JANQDE010000024.1, from coordinate 20,621 downwards.
CGAAATACGGATAAAAAGATATTGCCTATTCTGGTGGAAAAATATTTTTCTTCGACTGAAAGACATTATTCGAGAGAGCGCAATTTATTTAATTTTTTTTTTAAATCGTTTCCGTTTTCGAAGTAATGCGGCAGAAAAGCTAAATGCGCTCCATTGCGTGTTGTTTCTCTCTTTACAAAGAAGCTTTTATTCTGTTTGCAACCGATCGCTATCTCCTGATACGCGATTTTGTCACGGATGCGACGGAAAGATTGTTGAATACCGTAAACGAGCGAATCGCCGAAGCGCGTGACTTCCGACCTGGAACAGAATATCTCGCAATCTCTTCCAGGGACTAAATGAGGAAACAGCTACGAGGAAATGCACTCACGGTCGTTTCAGAGACAAGTAAGAGAAAAAAAGGCGGGAGGTTGCAGGACGCGAGCAAAACTATATCTATAAGTAAAACGCAAGTAATGCGGGTTGACCTCTCGCCTTTTGCTTACGCTTATGCATAGAAGTCGCGGGAGCGTTGGCAAACACGAAAAGCAGGATGTGTCGCAAAGATGCCGTAAGGAAACTGTTGTATAATCGCTTGGGAACTGCAATGACAGGATAATAACGGATAAACGTTTTTTGCATGTTAATATTGTGAAAGCACGTTCTTATCATATGCGTTAGGGAAGTAAAGAACATTTTTATCCGAATATATTGTGATATTTTTCATCTTAAGAGCGTTGTGGATTAACATGTAGAATTCGTAATAGCGCTGCAGATTCCACATCCATTGTGATATCTGAGACGTGATAAGAATATCAATGGCTGCGTTTAGCAAAGAAAGCAGCTTTGCAACTGTAAGATTCTTTAATATGATTTTAGGTCCAATGAGAAACTAAGGGTAAGAATCAATCCTATCAAAGAATCTTACAACAGCTGCTAAGCTGTTTTTTTTTCTACTGAACGCAGCCACAATTTATCTCCGCATTTACATTAAAACCTTTGCACGTAACAAATTTTTACTCCGCAAGTCTGTAAGAAAATTAACTAATCGCATTTTTCGGTGGCAAGAAAAATAATCAACCATAATTGGTCAATTTTCTTACGGATTTACGATCATGACTAAAAGTTTGTTACGTGCAAAGACCTTTACGAAAGATTGCCCGTGATTGCTCATATTTTCTTGCGTAGTATAGCGATATGGCATTTATTGTTTGATATAAAATTGATTAAAAGAAAATGCAACAACCAGTGATGCATTTGTCTGAATTTACAACTTAAAAAGTCTTACACGAAATCTAGTTGCAATCGACGCGACGTGCGATATTGTAAATATTTCTCCACGGTATCCGTTTGGCTAAAGTGATATATACGTATTTCCGCCTAGTAACGCAGTGACAATAATCATAAAAATTTGTCGGCCAGAAAATGTCGGAAGCGGGAAAGATACTCATTACTCGGCGTTAATGATGGTTAGGTTGATTACAAGCTGCATCTCTGAAGGACGAGCGAAGACGACCGTGGTTATTAATGAAACGATGGTCCTCGCGGCTATATTTCACACACAACACCGCGGCAGATTGTAACGTAACGAGGCTTGTCCGTTTTAGATACTTTCGCTCTATCGAGAGCGTCCAATTATTTCCGTAGTTTTAATTATCGCAAAACTCTCCGTTCTCCACTTGTATCCCCATTTTGAAGGGAGATGTCCATTCTTTTTCGAAGAATATTGAAAATCTGATCTGTCGAACATGACATCCGTTTAAACAACTGGTTTACGTTTAATTCACACCCGAATCAATATTAAATTTGTATTATTTTATATGCATGCTTTAACGAGGAGCGTATTTCCTTATTGAGATGATGAAAATGTTAAGATATACCGCATGTATATTGCGCGTTCGCAATTTATGCATGAGTGCACTCCCAAAAATCGACGCGCAAATTAAATTAGCATGAAACGGGAGTAATTTTCTCATGTAAAATATGGACGGCTCTAGCACGCGAATTTCGATTTACATGAGATAATCTACTATGAGTTTTCTTGCGCAAATGAAGAACAATCTCTTTCTCTCTCTCTTCACTGAAGTGTACGGTAAAACGAAATGACCTGTCGAGCGTTGCAATCTAACGCCCAGCAACGTTATTACGTAAGCGTTTAATGCAGCATTTTTAAATTCTATACTCACCTGACTCATAATTCTATACTTCCACATATCTGATTAGGTTTACCTTAAGCGAATTATGAAGACTATTACGTCGCAGCGGGAAAGATCCAACCGATGATAATTAACTATGCGAAACGCTAATGCACTGTTCCAGCTAAAATCAGACATCGTGATTGCGCGAGTGTCGAGAGAGTCTGTCAAAACACTTGATCCTAAACTTGGTAGAATTTCTTACGAGATAATCTCCGTCATTCATTCAACTTGCACACTTTTATCTATAATTGAAGACCTTACTGCAATAATGAGCAACCTGTAACATAGGCGAGCATGTAATACTGATATTTTTCTCACTTTACTTTAACTTTAAAGTTTATTTTTTCCGTTTTTATAAAATGTGAATTAGCTCACTGTTGCCGTAAAGTCTTCAATTATGCATAAATAGCATATCTCACAATCAGAAGAGATATATCAAAAATAATTAAATTCATATTAATTTAACTATTTTTGATATAATATCTCTTCTGAGATATGCTATTTATGCGTAATTGAATTAATATTTAATTAATATTTGCACATTTACAATGTAAATCTTTTATTTTGCTGTTATTACACATTTATATATTATATATTTATTTTACTATTTTATTTTATTTACTATTTTAGTATTACTATTTTATGCTTTATACATACTTTATACATACTTTATTTCTTTAGCTTCGAATATCTATGCTTAGCGAGACATGTTAATGTAGAAATGACGATTTATGCGCGCACGATTTCTTCAATATCGGAGAGGAGAGCCCGTTAATCGCCAGAACTTCCTTGCAGGGTTTCTTTGCGAGATGATGCGGCAGGCGCTTCTTTCGTTGCGCTCTAAAGAACCGCATGATCGATGACGCTACTCGAGCGTCGTGAAACTCGCCTCGGGAGAGCAGCGCTCTCGCATGAAAAAGGCAGTTTCCACGGATAATCGATCCCGCGCGCCGTTTTCTACGCGCAATTAACGATTTTCCGTACGACACAGCACACTCATCTCAGCAACGAGAGATCACGACTTTACGAGACGATCATGAAACATTCCCGTATCAGCGGTACTACAAATATTAGACCAAAACGCGCAGATAGAAGTGCTTTGAAAAAGTTATCAATTATCAATAAGAATATACGGAAGGAATGGTGCTGAAGCATCTCAAAATTTAGCTGGATACAGATCTGAAAATAATTTTGTTAGAATCATCGAAATAATTATATAGGACGCTCAAGCTGATTGCTAGAATACTAAAACTTTTTGCAACATTGCTCATCAAGTTTGAGTTTCCTACATAATTATTTTGTTGGTCTAATAAAATTATTTTCAGATCTGTAGTTACCTAAATATTTAGATACTTCAGTAAAATTTCCTTTCTTTGTGAATGTCAACATATTGCATCGTGTTAGGGCGCAAATGAGAATTTCGAAGTATCATTATTCGTGAAAGAAAATTTGCGGATCATTGCTACGCTTTTTTCAGTAATTAATTACTTATGCTAGCAATTAAGCCAAACATTGCTATGTCGAAGCTCAGTTTCTCAACTGTTCCTCTAACAAATTTCTATCTGTCTCGGTAGTACTCGTTCTTCCGGACGTCGACCTTATAAATTGGAAAGGGTGTCGGCTTAATAGATGATTACGAAACGAGAGTCGCGAGTTGAAATGGGAGAAGACGGCCGAAGGGTGCAACCGAGGAAAACGAGAAGAGGGGTTTGAGTGGAGCACTCGCAATTAGCTTTATTAAGGATGAGACCGACACGACAGCGAGCGAAACCTTCAAATTGAACGGATCGTTTTTCTAGACGAAAGTACCTGGGTGGTAGAAATGTCAAGGCGTTTGACCGGTTTCAAATACACACGATCAATTTTTGCAGCTCATATACCGCACATAATCTATTTGCAACCTCGCTTACTTATGATCATTTAATTCAATTATTTAATCATCGCGGTTGGAAATGATTACATAAGAAATTAAAATACATACGACATTTTATTTTTCATAATGTAAAAGTAAAGAAAATCGCGAAAAGTACGATTGGATATTACGAAGATGTGGATGATGGAAAGTATGGTAATTTTGGAATCGTAACATGGAGATCGTCAGTCTGAGTCACGTTGCGTGAGTAAGATTTATTGAAATGTTTATCCGATGTTAAGGGCGCTCGGAAATTCATTCGTCCTGACACGTCTCTTCCTTCGATCTATCATCTTACGCTAAGAAAATCTTTCCGCGGGCAAGATCACGGCATCTACGCTATTTTTCATTGGTCAATGAAGTCTGAATCCTGAAGATAGATATGGAGGCGTTACCGTAATCTTTCACGGGATATCGCATACATACGAGAATCTAAAAGAGAAGCTCCATTATCGATTCACTCCAAAAAGAAAATTGAAGTAATATTTGTATGAGGGAAAATCTTTTGGATTTGAATTTACAATGTATTTCTCAACTATAGTTTCTGCTAAAATAATATCAAAGTAAAAATACTTTTATCTTTAAATTCTTTAAATAAACTAAAGATATTCTCGAATAATTTTAGTTTATTTATACAAAATTATTGATATTTTAAGATCTGTTTCAAATCTGTAAAAAAAAAAAAACGTGACAAAGACAATTTTTGAGCAACGTAAGTTCAGAAACTTCAGCTAAATTATCACATAAAAAATTATATGAATTACATAAACGAAAGTTATAACAGATAAATACGGCATACTCGAAGAACTCATTGAATTCGATGAACAAAGAGCGCGCCTTCAGTATGCGGATCTCGTTTATGTCCGCGACTTATGACGACTATATTCATCGCGATGCGAAGAACGCAGGACGGTCAAAGAATCTTCTTTCATGCGGCAAGGTGCCACCGTTATTATTACACGGCGAATCTCCGGCGAGACGTCTCATGAGAATAAATTATTCGCCAGCGATAAATAACTGTCTGTGCGCCGAGGAACGTGTACAAATGATGCGACGTCTTCGGTAACGGTGGCATACAAGAAGCGTCATTTTTACTGTTTTTTTCATTACTTCATTTTTGCGAGGATAAACTGTGTTTGCGCGACGCGACTGTATAGGAATTAATGATATATGAATCGCATTTCCAAGTACATCTAAAGAGGCACTTTGTGCCTTATAGTATATATAGTATAATGTCTTGTACTATAAATATCTTACTCAACAGGCGTATTTTCCACATTACGAAAATGCGTCTATAGGCACGTCGATGGGGAAGAGGAAGGGAAATATTATAAATTATAATATTCGCGATTATGTAGAAATAATTCTCGAAAAACTCTCTCGATAAATAAAAGATCAGAACGGACCGCTCGGCGAAAAGTGCCTCGTCTCAAGAATTCAATCGAGGCGATTTCTCGTTCCGCGAGCGTGGACGCACACAAGAGGCACTCTGTAGCGATCTCTTCGCATCGGATTCGAGAGGCACTTTGTGGACATTTTCTGCAATATGAAGCTGCGGCGGAGTCGCGGAATCACGGAACCGACGGGCGCGCATGCACGCACGTCGGAGCTTTCGATCGTGCAGAATCCGGCGCGTTACGTTACGGTGAGCTTTCGCAAACTCGTCACACTCAATTTACGGTACCGATCGATCGGCCGGCCGGGCCCGACGTAAAGCGGAGAAGCGATATTTGGGAACGCACCGAGATATTGCGCTTTGGCTCGAACGGAATGCGCGTTTGTGCCCGCGTTTACGACTTCGAGACCCCGTCAGACTTTGACTCGACGACTTTGCTCTATGTCGCTCTGTGCAGGGCGCGCGCCAATCACGAAATCGGGAATTCCAGCGCGGTGGAATCTGCTTTTCCGCTTCGGATAGCTCGCCAAAACTTGCCAGTTGGACATAAATTTCTTTGTCTCGAAGCATTCGACTTGGCATTCTTGATCAGCAGAAAAAATTAGTGTTGAAACATTAGAGATATTTGATAAAGCACTAGAATAAAAGTATCTAACTCTGTATAATAATCTAATAATATAAATTGTAACGTCACTTTTTTCCATGGAATTCATCTGGATTTTATCGTATCAGTTACGTCGTTGAAATTTTATTCTAACGATTACAGATTTATATGCGTAACGCAATGGCTTTAAATAATTGAAACAATTTGCCAGATTTTTGCGCGTTTCTGATGCAAAATTAATAAAAATAAATGGACCCGAGTCTTTACGTTTTCCATCTATAAACGCGTTTTTCACATCGCGAAAACTCTTCAATTTAATGTCGATGATATCGCGGATTCAACTTTCGTCTGGGCGAAATCGGCCAACGAAAAATTGGCGGGATACTTTGCAAGGTAAGCCGGAAGCGCGGAACGCTGTGATTTACGCGGCGAAACGCGGGTTACAGATCGGATTTGCTTTTTCCCGCGGCGCGGATTTGAGTATCGCAGCTCGACGCGGTTGTTACCCTTTGCAAAAAGCATCCTCGTTCATCGATTCAGGAATTTCAATGTAGAATCCGATCTTCCGCCCCAATAATCGCCAGGCAACGAGATAACTCGATTCGCCGAATATCACGGAAAAATTCTACGCTCTCTCTTTCTCTCTCTCTCTCTCTCTCCCGAAGAATATGACGGCTGGAGTACGTTTTTTTTCTCTGTCGATGCGCTGATCGCGCGCACAAAGTGAATTGGAAAAATGACGTGCTTAATCGGGACTGTTGCGCAAGAGGACACGATGCAGAATAGTTGTCTTCGATATTCCGTTTCTTTTTTTCTTCTCATTTTCTTGTTAAGAGAGGAGTCATTCTTGATCACGGCTATTTATTCATTAGATAACTGTTTTTTAAACGGAGAGAAAACATGGCGAGCATTGCAAGTCATATATTTTTAGAATATTGCACTATTTTTTAAATTTCGAGATTACCTCTTTCATGTCTGTTTCCCTTCAAATATTAGGGGAAAAATTTCATTTTACGAGAATATAAATTTTTAGTTTTTTTTATATCGTTTTTTAATCATAATTGTTCGTCGTGTTCATTTGTCTGATTTTTAATTAATTTCAGACGAATCGATCACAAATCTCCTTTAATTCACGCCCTAACGACGTCAAGGGTGTCATGTTTAATGTCGAAAATTAAAATTCCATAGTGAACTTGTATTTGTTCGTTGGTTTTTTGTTTGGAAGGACAATTGTCTCCGTTTTTCGAGGGATCTGCTAACGGCAAGTGCTCCGCTTTTAATGCAAGGCAAACTGAGAAGGAAGCGTATAGTTTGCAACACACAAAAGGATGGTATATTAACACCCTTTTATAAGAACACGTGTGTTTCGCACCGTAACACGCGAATGCAACCCTCCCAAGAATTACGAATTGTTTCCGTTTCTCCGCGTTTGCTTCGCCCTACGATCTTCATTTCGCTTTCTTCATGCCGTCTTTCCGTCCTCCCTCATTTCGTTGGCATTTGCGCGATCGTGAGGGAGGGCGCGACCCTCGTTAACACAAAGAAACGCGTTTCTCCTGTATCCTTGATGGGAACTGACTCAAAGGAACGTAGTGGAAGGCAGCGGAAACTTTTATTTCTCCTTTATGTGCTCACCATCAAGCTGGGAAGGAAGGAAAGAAGAGATAGCTGGTAATAAGTAGGTATATATGTTTTGCTCGACTTTTTCACGATCGAGGGTTGTGGCAAAAGACAGATTAATTCTTTACTGATGACAGCAGAGTTAATTGAGCATTTTAAGAATTCTTAGATACTTTTCAAATTTTTTACATAATGGTTCATATCATTTTATATAATGCAATGTAATATAATCATGTATTCTGTAAGATTCGTAGAAGCACATTATTTCTCTTTTATCGCAAACGAAATTTTTGAATGCGTTGATAACTATCTTTTAAACAAACTCAAACAAATCTCAGGAGTAAATAAAATCCGATCTACATCTGTTACATAACGCTTTAATCATAAACGATTGTGGTCGTAAGGAAAGAAGCTATCGAACATTGTCTGTCTACATAAAATCACAATTACGTTATAAACTGTGTTGCACAACAGCCGATAGCGCTTCGAAATTGTATTCTCATTGACTATTGTAACGCCAGACGAAGCGTCGTTGTCGTAAGAATTGAAGTTGAGTCAACTTTTAAGCTAATGGCAAAGAACGAGACGCGTTTATGTCTGTGTAGCCATTATATAAAGTAAGACAGAAAAAAACGTATAGATAAATCTTAAAAGGTTATTATATAGATGCGATTATATATATATTTTTCTCTGTCTTATTTTACGTTCACGAGTATGATGGAACGTAAGCGCTTACGTTTCTTTGCCATCAGCCATTCGATGAGTTTATAACAGCTGTTATGTGACAAGCATTACGATCGCCGTAAGAGGCTTACGATAGACATTACGATAGATGTAGACTGGATGTAAACCTTTATATTTCCAATCGAAAAATATTCGCTTGTCTCGAAAGCCGCGCTCGGCGCCGAAAGGCAAACAAAGAGAAAGGCGGCGTTAACGGCGCGCGAGGAGAAAGCCGAGCGCGTTCGGCAGTCGCGACTACCACCCAGTGTTAGTGCAATGCACTCGCTAACTGGCAAATCCCGCCAGTGTAGCGCCATTGCGCCTTTTCCCGTATTTATCGGCATCGTAACGGCAGTCGGCGATACGAAACAACTAATTATAATCCGAAAAGTTGCGCGAGTACGTGCACGGCTTTTCGAACGCGGCGCTCTCGGTCGCTTGACGAGAACTTTTCCACTCGACTCTCACCACCCCGCTTTCCCGGCCCACCCGCTCGATTTTCCCGGGGCATAATTAGAGCTCGGAACGCCGACGCCGCCACCTCCGCCGCCGCCACCGCCGCCGCCGCCGCCGCCGCCGCCGCCGCCACCGCCGTCGCTGTCGCTCTGGGACACTCTTTATACGGGCGATATCGACGTGACCGATACGGCTCTCTCTCTCTCTCTCCCTCTCTTTCCCTCCCTTCCTCCCTTCTTCCCCTTCCTACCCTCTCTCTTTCCTCCCTTTTCTATTTCTCTCACTCTGTTTCTCTTTCTCGCTCTCTCCTTTCTCTCGAAAGTGATTCCACGATCGAATAAAAGGACTTATCAGCGGAAGTTTCGAACCGACGGCGCAACCTGATTAAAAGGGGAAACCCCCGGAAAGCGAGGCCCGTACAGTTGCGCAAGTCGTTCGAGCGCGGCCAAGATCGCGTTCGGAGAGTTGTTTCGCTTTTGGCGATAATTAAGCTCCCGCGGTGATTGGTAATGGTAACAGAGCGATCGCTACGATGATCGCCGCCGGCCGATAATCGTTTCTGTGAAAGATCCCGAAGAAACTATTGCACGTTTTACGGCCACGATCGGCGATTGCTCGAGATTGCCGCGGTAATAGCGGAATAATGATGTTTGAAAAATGTCTGCTCGGAATTGGACTCGATTGCAGATTGCTTCGCGATTTGAGATATACTATATATTTCAAGGATCGAACAAGCTAAACCCACGTGCCGCGATTTTAGATCTTGTCTTATCGAAATCATTCACAAAGGAACGAGAAATTAATTTTTCTCAATTTAAACTCAGGTAATTTAAGAAAAGTAAATAAACTAAAAAATATATATAACGTAAAATAAAGATATAAAGTAAAATGAAAGTTATATGGACGATAATCGAGTATATGAATTTCAGGTTCAGCCGGGTCATCTGTCATTTTTAAGGAAGAAAAGGAGCAAGAGATTCCACTTAAATCCCCATTCGTCGCTTGGCGCGAATATATAAATAATCAATAGCGCGCGAGAAGCAATTAATTATCGCCTTTTCATAACACTGGTGTATTCCCGGCGGTATGACCGATCAGTTGGAATACCCGACTGATATTATTTGCGAAACTCCCGCTCGTACCGTCTATCATCGAGAGATATTCGCGTGCATTTGCGCCGTGCCGGCGCAACTCGCGCGATTTTAATCGCGGCCGAAGTTACATATCCGTTGCGAGTTACGCGATCCAGAGAGTTCGTGGGTGAACTTCGAAATTCGCGAAAATTGGATCCGCTCGGAGCTCACGTTCGTCGAGTCGCGACGATTTCTCGTCACACCAGTTCGATTTTGGATTGAAGCGGAGACACTTGGGGAGGGGACAAAATCTGGCAAATCGTAATTTGCAGCAAAGCTGCGCCATTTCAAGTCGAGCAAACTCGTTATAAGTAAAACTATATCGTCGGATTGCAAAATTTAAATACGCATGTATAATAACCGAATGTTTGCATAATGGACAAAGTGAGTCAGTTTGAAGGTTCGAATTGAAAATATCGGAAACTATTCGCAGGAAATTGCATTTATTTTGTGTATTTTGGTGGCGCTCCCCACTCTACTTACTCATACGTAGTGTATTTTATATACGGAAAATATTTTACAAATAAATGATTGAGAAATACAATTTCGATCTACTATTGTTCTCAGACGTGGCTATTTTGCCCAATTCCGCCCATGGAATTCAAATTTATTTGTAAAAACTTGCACGTAAACGGAGAAGTGGTTTTGTCTGGCTGTTGTGGTTCTCGGATGCTCGGAGCGGGTAGCATCGAATTCTTTTCAACCCTCAGTGAGGATGTTGGAAAAAAGCGGAGAGCGATGGCAAGGAGCGAAGGTAGGCAAGCGCGAGCGCGATAAGAGCGAAAGAGGCACGGGTTCGTCGTGCAGTTTCGTCGTCGTCGTCGTCGTCATCGTCGTCGTCGTGGCGAATGATGGCGAGGGAGGTTGTCGAGCGAATCGGTCGCTGGCGAGAAGGGGATGAAAAGTTCGAAATAAAACGATAACGAGCACACCGCACGCGGCAGCGAGCTTGCTGGCAGAAGCCGTCTGCTTATTACGTCACGCTGAACGTAGTTACTAATTAGTTACATTCAAAGCGCCGCGCGAGCGAGGACGACTGCTAGGAGGGATTCACCATCTCTCCCCGAGTGAATTTGTTTTCCCGTCGCGATGGAAGAGAGAAAGAGAGAAACACGATGGCGAAGAAAGAATAGGAAAGGTATGTTTTATACGCGGGAGCGAGAAAGATGAATGCGACGAGAGACACGATGAGGAAAAAGAGGGTGGTGGAAGGAACGCTGGAAAAAGAGAGGCGGTTGGTGGCCGGGGGTTGGTTGCGGGGGGGTTCGCGGGGAGGCCGGAGCAAACGAGCCGTTCTTCACCCCCGTAGGTAGGTGGGTAGTTGAACGCGGTCTCCCGCGTCTCCTCTCTGTCTCGCACTTCCGGTCTCCATCGTCCCTTTTTCTTCCTCCCTCTCGTTCCTCTCATTTTTCTTCTCTCTTTTCCTTCCTCGCTCTTTGTCATTTTCAGTCTCTGTCTCGCACCTTTTCTCTTTAGTCCTTCTCTCTCCGCGCTTCTGTCCTGTTCCGCGCTCGACTCTCGCAACCCTTTTATTTCGCGATCTCGTTTCCGCGGCAGCGTTCCTTTTTTTCCCCTTCCGACCTATATGCTCGCCTCCCCCGTCCCCCCCGTTGCCAACCTCGCCCCTGTTTCGCCGCCCTTTACGCGCGCGCTTTTCCGGCTTCTCTTGCGCTTCGTTCCGACCGCCTGCGTATCCACTGCGAAATCGATCGACCGAAACGTGTTCCGGAGTGGCCGGAACGAACGAGAATGCAACAGAAGGGAATGGGATGGCATATGAGATCCGGGCGATTTAAAGAAACGCAAAGAAAGGGATGCAACGCTATTGCATAGTGACCCCGTTAAGCTCATCAGTTTTTTCTAGATTCCTCTTCCAGCTCCATGTTGCTATTGTTTGCCCGATGCATTTTCGTGTTTCCCAAACAGAATCGAAAGTGGGATCTTTTGTCGCAAATATCTATTTGCGATTTATTCGATTAGCGTTTTATTCAATTAGCTCTTTTTCGCTTTCATCATACTTGAATCTACGTATTTCATTTATTTTATTTTACTCTTTAAAATTCGTTTTGTGGTGTCTATTTTTACCGTACAGTCCCTTTCCACTTTATGGAACTTTTTCTATGATAAAATTTGTATTTTCCTCCCGTTCGGTTTATATGATATTTTGTGCTCGCTATTTACTGGTTGATCGCTAGATATATATTTCATTATTAATATACTTATGCATTTATTTTTATATTTTTTTATATTATCTGTCTAATATGTGCATCTAATTATCCGTTTGCCTCGAGGATATACTGTCCCAAGGCAAAATAAAATTATTTATCTTTAACTTGGGTCTTCCAGTGCGAAGGGGCTTTGGGCTGACGTTTAAGGGCACTGCATCGACAGGGTTATTAATGACAACAGCGATATCGGACATCTTGTTAAGAGTCCAGAAGCGTCCGTATCGTGGAAATGGCCAGTTTAGAAATAACGGCGAGTATACGTGGCCGCTGGTTCGGGACGCCCGCATTAACGCCCGGAAAATCGGATTATGTCGTGACCTACAGCACTGCCTGTCTACTAACTTCTACATTAGCCTCTCTTCGAGCAAATTGCATTTATCCCTGCAACGTGAGGGAGATCTCGGGCTCCCTCTTTTTGCATGTGGTACCGAGAGTGGTACTCATCGGCGATAAATTACTAATTCGCGAGTCGCGCAAACAACGCTACGGCGAAAATCCGCGTCCTCTTCATTACCGATAATAATTATCCCGCGGGCATTTAAATGCGGACGTCTGAAATCCTCGTCGTTGCCGAACATCTGGTTTTCCGAGCTTTTGTTCGTCCATGGTTATCCGACGTGATCAGTATTTTATAGTTTAAATAAGTATCGTGTCAAGTGCGCTCGTTTTTATCGCGGAAATATCGCCGATTCGAGTTCCTTAAGTACCGGTAATACCGACGAGATAGAAAGCGTGGAACACTTAATGCATCCGAGAAGGAAGATTGCGTGGCTTTTGAAGTTAACGACGACAGACGTTGCGCTACCGTTGGTGCTCTCGCCTGTGCGCGATCGATAATTTCAATAAGGAAAAAAGAGTCGTCGTGTGATTGAGAAGCAAGCTAAATAAAAGTCGAGCGAAGAGACGGAAGTAAATAGCTCGGCGAGCATTCAGACTTGTCTTCTGATCAAGTACGTTATTTTAAGCGAGAACTGCATTTCAGAAACGACCAATGTCATCACGTGTTTAAATAATTGCCCACCGAGAATAAATTTGCGAAATTGCTTGATTTCGATACATCCTGTGAATAGAATCCGAAATTCCGAACTCTTTCTCATAAAATAAATGGTAAAATAAAATGGTTTTAATATAAACGATATTTTAACGAAACAAATTCACCGAAATGACGATTCAAAGATGTAAATCACACTTGAAGCAATCACCAATTGCGATTGAACATATTGCAATGACAATTTCATGGTTAAATGGAAAGTACATTGAAGGTTGCGGTTAATGATGAAGAGTCCAGAGACCTCTTTCGCGTTCACATGGATCTCGACCTGTAACAGGATTCTTTCGCAATGGTACCGCCACGTGTATTCGCGAAGTGACAGGTGCAATCGCGTTTACTACGACGTTCAAGGCTTTCGATCGGGCCGCGGATATTATGCATCGCCAAGCCGGCATGAATCGAAGGATCGTCTTTCGAAACCGATTCCGTTGCATCGTTCGAAGGACACGCATCGAAAATGGCATGATCCTTTCGAAATGAATCTCACGCGCAATGAGATAATCACCGGTGCCGTTACACGCTCCCTCATTCTCTCGCATCCAATAATAATATTTAATTTACAAACATTACCGCAATCTATAATCATGGAGATTTATGGATAATTAGGGTTACATTCCATTAATGCATAAAACGTTTTTTGTTTTTTTTTTTTAATTTGTCACGCGTTTTATAACCGCGGATGCGCGCGCGATATTTATTGCGTCTGACGCGCACGAGGTCGCGCTTACTATGTATATTTTATTTATCAGATCGATGCATGTAAAGGCGAGAAACAACGGTTAATATTATTTTTCGTTGCACTATCAGTTAAGTATTCAAATGATTAGAGTCATGCATATTGATCCTTGATACAATAAAGCCAACGGGAAAGCGCACGGTTTAATTTGTTTGTTTAATTGAAACATTTTACGAGATTTATGAGATTTATTTTATATCGCTATACGATGAGTTTGCTATGCGGCGCCTACCGCATTCTCGAATTTGAATCCCACGTTTATTTCCCAAAATTTTTTCTGAAACAAAAATTAAAGTCAATTTCGGTACATTTATTAAGACTTTCACTGTCTTGTATTTTAATGAAATATTGAATTTATATTTAAAATACATCTTAATTCTTATTTGTTACAAATGATATGTCGATTGATGAGACAATTTTGATATTTTTACTTATTTGAATTATTTTTTTATTTAATTTTACATGATTGATATGTGCTGAATTGTTTTAAATACAAATATGTCTTTGCGAATAACACATTTGTTCATACGGCAGATAATTATAGATATGTAATCTGGATTGCATTTTAGATATTGTTGGAAATTCATTCTGTAAGCTATACTTTTGCAGATATCATCAGATATTTTTAAATTCAGTATTAAAACAAATTGTTATTTATTTAAAACTATTATTATTATTATTATTATGGATCTAAAATTTGCTTAATAAAAAGCTGTGAGTCATTATTATATATATTTTGTTGTGATAATTTGAGATCACGCGTTCTATTTTAAATATATTAAGCGCAACTTAATTCTTGGCCCCAAACTTTAACAGTAAAATTCAGTAACAGCATCTATTCAAATTTATATTTTTTTCTACTATACGGTGGTTTGAAAGTATTAAATCTAAGCTTTAAAACGCATTATAATAGTTGACAACTCTGCTAAAATAACTTAAAAAAAAACAGTGATGAAAGCGATGTTCGAAAAGCAACATTTGAGGCACTGCCTCCTTTTCGCATTTCAATTGAAAAAAAATTAACCCGCAGAAGTTAAAGAAATGATTTGTTCGGCTTTGGGCGAAGATGCTGTTTCTTACAGTACACGTAAGAAATGGTTCCAAAGATTTAAGAGCGGAAATTTGGATTTCGAGGATGAAAAATGCCCGGAATCAAAAAAATTTGAAGATGAAGCACTTGAAAAACTTTTGGAGGAAAACCCTTGTCGCGCGCAGAGCTTGCAGATGCACTTGGAGTAACCCAACAAAACATTTTTATAAATAAACATCAAAATTTTGTAAAAAAAGGCCGAGAATTAAATTGCGCACTAAATATCATTTTAAAAAGATACAACAATTAGATACAAAGTTTACATTGACAAGATATTTTCACAAATGCATATGCTGATATTTCTTCTCTAAACAGTGTCCGAATGACGGACGCTCTTATGCGAAAAATTATTTTCAACAAATGAACAGCAGAATTCGTCAAAATTATTCGTCAGAATTATTCGTCAAAAACTAGAAGGGAGAAAGACGCGAGAAGTTAGAGGAGGATATGAATCGGGTCCGATTTTTAATGAAAGCCGCGTCGCGTTGTCCGGAGAGCGTGCGTACCCGGGTTTGTTTCTAGAGAACCCTTCAGACCGCAGAATCATCCAGTTATGCCGCAGGGAACGAGGGAGAAAAATCCTAATAATCGCTGGTCGAAAAATATCACCAGCTAACCCTCTCGACCGTTTAATTGCGCGCCGAAGTACAAAGCATATTGGTTTCCCGGTCGCATTTTCCCACTTTTCTTTCCATCAACTACTCGTTCCCGTCTGCTTCCTCACTCTCTCTCTTTATCGCAATTTTTGTCGAAATTTATAGTATACAAGTCTGTGATTTATCTTATCCAAAATGAAAAAATTCACGATTTTTATTAATGTTAAATATTTTAATGTAGCTAATAGTTATTTATATAATAAAATATTTTATATATATTATACATATAATATATAAAATTATCCTATTATTTTGTATAATATTATATATATAGTATAATTACAGCTATTAAAATATTTTGTATTAATGAAAATCATTAATTCTTTTTTATTTTATATTTTACACACACACACACACACACACACACACACACACACACACACACACACACACACACACAAAAGCATTAGCATGCATTTATGATTGTTTAGATATATGAATTATTTACATTACGTACATACATTTTATTATCAATTGTCTTATCATCAATCAACAATATGTAATTGTAACTTTAATTTTATCGTTTAATTTCCATCTGCCACGATATTATTTTTAACGAATAAAATAAAATTTATTTTCAATATCCAAATTTAATCAATATTTTATTAAAATACAAGAAATATCTAAATATATACGAGGGATAAATAATTTCAGTATAACTAATTATTCTTCTTTTTTTTAAATTTATTTTTATTTATCTTTGTCATTCCGTTGGTATTCAGAGGTTTCGTTGTCATAATTCTTATTTCTCTTTTTTAATTCGTGACAACAGATTGCAAATCGTGACGATTTCTGAAATGATTTACATCATAATTATATTCTTTCTTAATAAATATATCTATGACAATTATATCGAAAAAATATCCAACTTATTATTTCAAAATATAAATTTGTAATTACAAGCAATCACTTAAACATATATCGCAATTTATTAAATAAATGTACGTAAAATCATTAAGTTGTAAGCAGTTATTGATAGTTATGTGTACCGATCAATAGTTTAATTAAAGATTACTTTTTTAAAAATAAATTTTATAAATATAAAATATTTTTATTTCATATTAAATAGCAAAATTATAAAAGAGATAATTTAATAAAAATACCTGAATTTTTTTAGTGGTTCAATATTTAATATTTTAACATTTAATTACTTTTTTTCAATAAAAAACATAATGTTGATATCAGATTATAGAAGCATTTTGTAAAAGAATAACTGGAAAAACAGTTTCTTACATATAATTAAAATATTAATATATAATAAGAATGTCTGATAAAGACAATAATTTAATACAAATATTAATCCTTTATTGTTATGCAAAAATTTGTTTTTCACTCATAATGACTTACATATTATGGATTGTATGGAAATGTTCATTATATTCACAAACGATGCGTGACACGATAACAACGTGCATCGAATAATTTAGCGTTAAACATAAAATCAAATATTTGTCACGAAAATTTCATGCTCGACGTCGTCCGATCATCAGAAGTTGCTGCTTCTACGTGCTATTTGCAATATCTCTGTTATCACTTTTTGTTGTAATATTTACTGACATTACCGCACTTGTTATAATATATCATGTTATCAAAAATCAAGCTCAATCAATAACAAATAATTCTTATATAACACATTTGGAAAACACTTATACAAATTAATGTGTTACTTATTGAAGAAACTGTGTATTGAATTTGCTGTTACATGCGTAATTTACGAGAATCATCGTATCAGAAATCGAGCTATGTCTGTTAATTGAAATCTGCCATAATAATTTTTCTCACAGTTTTTTCACATGCTGAAAACAAACAAAATTTAGTTTTTAAAATTTTTTACAAAACCATCATATTATTTTAATGTTATATTAAAATGATTAAAACTAGAAAGAATAAAAAAATTGCGAATATGTACATCCATTTTTAATGTGCAAGTATTAGAACTTAATTGTGTGTGACTATGAAAGAAATATGCATGGTTATTTTTTACTTAATTAATTTTATCAAGACATTTTAATTATTGAGAATAGCCATTATTTCTGGCATATGCAGCATCCCTTGGAGCTGTAACAATAGGATGTGTTACAACATTGCTTATTGATTTTATTTAATACAATTTTTAGCCGCAGATTTTATCATTTTAATAACCTTTTGAAATGTCTGCAAATTTGCTATCTTTGTAATTTATAGATACGCTCTTAGAACGATTCCTGGACCATTCTTCTAAAATAGACAACGATCTCTGTGAAGTTAATCCTCTATTAAAAAAAATTAATTTATTTAGAGTTTTGAGTTTTTAGAGAGTAGTTTTTCGCGCGCTCGCGATAATTTTAGCGTTTTTGATAATTTTAAGAAACAGTTTAAGTTTTTTGGATATATTATTAGTAAAAAATTTTTGGAGAGTTCTGAGAGCATTCTATTCAGAGTTTTAGACACGCGGAGTTTTATCAAAAATCCTTATGATAAAAATCTGTAGAATTAAAATCGAAAAAGTTACGGGCAATTGTCAAAATTGTTATTTTAAAGTACGAAAAAATTTTATAAAATTCTGAGCATTCTGATGAGAATTCTGGATAGCTCCCACTAAGTTCTAACGAAAATCCTAAGAAAATTGCGATAAAATGATATTTTCAAGTACTGATATTTTAAAGTTGCGATTATTTTTTTGAAATTATTTTTTTGATTTTTACAACTTTTGGATATTCAATTCCGACTTTTTTTATTTTTTTGAGGAACTATTTTTAAAACGTATTAAGAACTCTAGAAATATATGAAATCTATCCAGAACTTAAAAAAAATGATTTTTTTCTAAAATAGCGTGAAATTAGCCCGTCAATTTTTGAATCATTTTTATGCCTTTAATGGCTAGAATTCTTTAAAACTTCTTATCAAGAATTCTGAAATTATCGAGAATTTATACAGAACTCTGAAATGAAATTAATTTTTTAAATAATAGAGTACTAACCTCTAGGGGTTAGATATTAGTTATACTTTTCAACACTTTTCAAATACAAGTATATACACATGACTGTTTTCAATATCTATAAATAATTTAGTAATTACAATTCACATATTTTTTATTATTTTACTAACATCTAATACTGACGTGAACAATAGACCAAGGATTCTTAATTCGAGTTTGTTTCAAAGATTACTGTGTGCTAGAAAGTTATTTTTCAACCTCTCGTATCGCAAAAATAGTTTGTCGATAACGTACACGTAGTTTGTAGTTTGTATATGTATGTTCGTACGCATATTTCGAATACGTAAATGCCGTCAACTATAAATCGCGTTGCGTGCAAATGAAGAAAATGTTTATGCGATCTATTGAAACAAATACAAATCGATATGCATGGAGTGCTACAGTGCAAATTGCGAACAAATAAATTCTCATATTGTTCAAAAACATACCGGTTTTTGAAGCGCGATCGATCGTATTGCATACGTATTTCTAGCGAATACACCGACACGAATTCTTACCTATTTTGAAGCTGATATGCAATAATTATGTTAATTCTTTTTGCATTGTATACGTTTATCTTTGATCAGATTTAATCATGTAATAGATCTTGGTAGATTAACTCGCTTTTGACTACTGCGCATTCATCGATGCTCATAATCAATCGCTCGAAATCGATTATCGCACAACGCATCTACTGCATTATGCCTGGTCTACACGCTGTCTTTAAGATAATGTATTGAAGAGATCTGATGTTAAAGTGTGCGTATAGTTGCGTCAAACTATCTTTATCTTAAGATGTAGCCTTAAGATAATTTGACGGAGCTACACGCGCACTTTACATCAGACCACTTCAATGCACTATCTCAAATATAGCGTGTAAACCAAGGATGCATTCCGTTATTTACTGCAAGTGCTCATAATCTATAGCATACGTAACGCGCACTATATATATTGAGTACTCGCAGTGAATTACGGAACGCAGCCCAGGCATTAGAGATTAAGCAATCATCGCGCGATCAAGATCAAAGATGTCGTATTATCTGCTTTCTTTAGTATATGCTGAATAAAAAATAAAACTAAAATAAAACTAAAATAAAACTAAATAAAAAGAACCTAAAATTAAACTAAATAAAAAATTGAACACTTTACATTTGTAATATATTCTTTGTTTGTCACGAATAATAAGCATACATTTTCGAAAGAATGTGTAATGAAACAAGGTTATGTAAAATATATTACACTAATTTTTAACGTAGATAAAATATTTATTGCACACGAATTTTTAACACAATGTTGAAATTCCAAAAAGTGTGAATTAACCTAATCATACGCGACATATCCACCAATCAAAATTCTAATCCAATTTTTTTAAGAGGACAATTATCATAATCGCAAATTAACCTGTTCATTTTTATCTAATAGTAATGAAAAGAAATTTTATTATTAAATTATGAATCAAGGCTCGATATTGAGCATATTTATTGTCTCTTATTCAGCCATTATTAAATCTATAATATGACATATTTTTAATTAGTCGCAGTTTAACAATAAGTATGATCTAATAACGCTAATTCAAAAATCGTTCTTCGCAAGTTGTAATCATTTCACCATTGGATTAATCGGAAATATGGGAAGATCTCGAAGTAGTAGAGTTACTACTTGCGACAAACACAAACTTTCTTGCTATTGCAATATCCTCCTCTGAATCCTCTGGCGATACAGTGAACAGCGCAAGCGGGAGTACTGCCCATAATGTCGCAGGTAACTCTACGTTGGCGATGGTGTACTTCGACAGGTACCAGTTTCAAAGATTCATCTGCATCTGCCAACAGCGATTCTAGGGGCGCTTCATCTTCATTTCAAATTCACAATAAAGAAAAAAC
>JANQDE010000230.1:159561-174303 GCA_037157785.1 Cephalotes varians | reverse complement strand
ATTTTGTAAATACCGAATTCAATCGATTCTGGAGGGTCTGATTCAGAATCCGATAGCGAACAATTGAATGATGATCACGATAATTCTGATGATATCTCTACTTCGATAATTTTTTTACCAACTTAGATCTCATCTTACATTTGAAAAAATTAGGATTGAAATCCATAGGTACCATCAAAGATAATAGAGTGTCATCTAAGAATGTAATTGACAAAAAAGTCCCTAGAGGTACATTCGTTACGAAGCATGATCAGAATAACGGAATCAATTATTTGAGTGTCATGGATTCCAAGCAAGTCTCCATAGCTTCTTCAGCTACGGGAGTTACTCCCCTATTGCCATCAAAACGATTCTGTGCGAAAGAAAAGTCGAAAGTAGAAATACCTTTTCCATATGCCTTCCATATTTACAATAGATTCATGGGAGGAGTCGACCTACACGATAGTCACTGCAATTATGTTCTGCCATGTATTGTGGGCAAAAAAATGGACGAAGGTAGTTTTTGTTCGAATAATTCAAGCTGCAATCACGAATGCACTTGTGATATACAATTTATCTAATGCCAACGCTAAAAAAGTTGGATCGAAAGACTTTACTATGAGTATTGCTAGGCACTATTTGGATATTGGAAAGAAGTGTTACACAAAATCGCACGTATTTTGTCGTAAAATCACCCAGAAGAAATGTTCTTCACAAAAATGTGCGATTCGAACATAGTATTGTAATACATGTGAGGCATATTACTGCAAAGTCTGTCTCACTAAGTTCTATGGAAATAATTCGAAAAATTGAATGATAACATAAATGTAAGAAAAAAAGTAAAGTAAACGGGAAAAAATGAAAAAAAATGATAAAAAATCTAAAAGTACAAAAAAACTTTAAAATAAAAAAAAATACAAAAAGAAACAAAAAAAAAAGAGACTCTTTATCGTCCACCTCCACGTGGTTAGAGTTGGATAACGTTCATGAGTAACGACTAACGGACGAAAACCCTGATAAAATACCGCTGTATACCAATTTTCAGCAAAATCTGAGCTTTTTTGGAATTCTTGTCAGCCATATTGAATTCGCCATTTTGAATTTTGAAAAGTCTCGTGACTATGACGGCGAGATAGTAATCAGCGACCTCGAAAATCTCCGGAAATCTACATCACTTCTTATAAAAATTCGATGGCTAGAAAAGTACTGCGACGACGGGGTTAGCTCCGGGATCGCCGAATCCCGTGAGAGCCCGTCCACAATTATAAACTGTACAATCAAAATGATACACGACGATTTAGGGAGCTTATTACGCGAAACGACGAATAGATCATACGCTAGACGAAGACGAAGCGATACGCGAAGTGAGAACTCTAAACGATGCGCGAAACGAAGCCGGAATGGTACGCGAAAGGAGAACTCTAAACGAGGCGCGAAACGAAGACGGAACGATACGCGACAATGGAACGATCTTAACACGTGATTGCAAGATTGAAGATAATGGGCGCCAGGCGCGAATAATTGCACCACTTTAATATATTCCGTTAATCATCAAATCTGTCCGGCCGCTCCCCGCTCAGTATATGGCAGAGGGGCGGGATTCTTTCAATTCTGGTGGGCAAGGTCTGAGAGAGAGGAGGTCAAGCAATAAGCACAGCATAGCATTTAAAAATAAAAGAAATAAAAGATAATAGTATATTTAACAAGCAAGAAATTAGAATCMTACAAGGTGTAAAGAAAGAAGTGACTGGTCATAAAGAGAGTCGAACATTTAACGCCCGATGAACGATCGGACTCCGCGGTGTTGTCCGCGAACGATTTATCACGCGATAATCCCGATTTTCGCTGCAATTCCGGAACGCACCGAGRTGTCGGGAGGGACACGACCAGAGGTGCCGCCAAGGGACGGCTGCCCGCGAATCACGGATTTGCACCACAAACGACACGGTAAGCACCGTGATCCGCGAACAGARCGCGTAGTCCCAACCCGACAAGGCACGTCCCGATTACAATACTTCGTACTACGCGATAATTACACTCTTTATTGCACGATGATCCGCAACGTCCACGCACGATAATTCATAGGATTCGGCACGATAATTTACAAGATCAACTCATTTACAAGATATGCGACAGTTTACAAAATTCGATATACGACACGATACAAAAACGCTATTCTACGCAAAGCGACTGCCGGTCCGCGATTTCTCCGGAGGGAACTATTTCACTCGCGCTACCCGGGGCAGGCCGGCCTCGTGACGGTAATTCTTTAAGGAGAACTTAGCTCCGCTCGCCCCGAACCATTGCGAGCTTAAAACGCGATACGATAGAGGCTTGGGCCTTACCCGGGGCTTACCGAATTATGGAGCGGCTGGAATGGTGGCTTACACGATTAGCAGGATCGCCGGGCACGCTCGCCGTGGTCCTCTCCAGGTGATCGCTYGCCGAACAGTGGCTGCCGTCGGCGCTCGCCCAGGCCCCTCGAGTTTTGCGCCGATCTTCCGCGCATCCCCTCAATACCGTACATTTGGGAGCGCCCTCGGTCCTTAGATCCTGGATAGAGCCCAGGGATGTGCCAATTTCCAATGCGGCCCATAGATCGTTTAGGGGAGACTGAAGCTTCGTTAGAGGTAGGATCCGTCCGGCTGGCCAGGCCGAGACGACATCCTCCTCAAGGTCCTACTCCGACCTGGAGACCTTYCTTCCGCTCGGCCGCGCGGCGGGGTCCTCCTTTGTATTGCTCCCTTTTTGAACCGCCAAGCTTTCCATATTCGACCGTCGGGGCCTCCTTTTGGCAACCTGTCCGTTGCTGATGGGGCGACTTAAACTCGGGGCCTGCGGCGGCACTTCCTCGGGCACGCCACTCTCTCCTTCTCCTGCTACTTCTCTCCTTGGCAGTGCTCCGGTTCCTCTTATATACAAAATAATAAAACGGCCAATCATTCCGCCTCCTCCGGGCTCGCAAAACGACACGATAATGAAACAAAAGAATCAAATAATTAAACGATAGCGGGTGAAGTCGCTCCCCAATCTGGGAGGACCACCCCGAGCATTCCCTCCCTCGGTCGGGTCTATGCCCTTGTGACGATGCCGCCAAAGGCGTCACGTCACAGTACGTACTACCAACGGTTTTCATATTTTTATCAGTATATGTGTCGTACGTGATTATAATGCCATTTTTGAGAGGTTAGGATGATTTGAGGCGGACAAAAAAATTCTCTTATAATCTTGAATTATTTTGTGCACTTTTGGTTGGAATCCCGAATCATTTCCATTACTTTTTTAACGCGAAAAAAATTCATAAAAAAAAAAGTTTCGAATTTTCGGTAATTTTTTATTTAAAATTCGCCATATTGATTTTTGAAGACATTAAAATGCAATTTAGATCCCACCAATCGAAAGAGCATACTCGAAAATAGTGGAATAGGTAATTTTGGAATCGATATTATTCTTTTTTTCTGTTGAGAATAAAGCTCGAAAATTAACAAAAAAATGCACATCTTCCGGCCTTAATGGGTTAATGAAAAAATTCCCAAAGCTCTTAATCACATCAATAACATCTTTTATTAATTAGTTGAAAAATTAAATGGTAAATTTTTAGAAAATAATTACTCTTTAATTTTATTAGATGTAATATCTCTTTTCATCAATATCCCGATCGACCTTGCCATAGAATATATTTTCAATAAATGACCATTTTTTATGCATGCAATTTTATGCATATTCCCAGAGAGAATTTCTAAAGGTCTTACAATATCAGATTGAACATTTTTCACTTCTGGTGTATAATGTCATATACCAAAAAAAAAATTTAGGATTCCAATAGATTCTACGTTTTATTTCGTCATTGCCAATTTTGTTTTGCAGATCTAGAGGAAAAGGCCCTGGAGACACTTGGAGTTGAATTACTCTTTTATTTTAGATATATGAATGACATAGGCTGCCCTTCACCATCCAATTACATGACCATCTAATGAAATTGTGAACGTTTTTAATATTCTACATCCAAGAATTCAATTCACAATGAAAATAGATAGTAATAGATTAAATTCCCTTGATGTTGCAATTAATAATAACAATAACAATAAATTAAAATTCGAATTGATTTCACAAATTTTTTGATTGAGAGAATATTAAAATATTGAATGAAAAATTTCGAGGTAAAAGATTTCCGAAATGTTGAATATTAAACTTCAAAAAGACAGTCTAAATAATATATAGAGTCGGATACTGAATTCCTGCATTCGTATGTCTCTATTTTAAGTAAATTATAATCTATAACGATCTTTTATTATTTTTATGATCTTTTATTATTTTCTTAAAACATTTATAATTATTTATTTATTTTTATGTAACTATTTATTATTAAGTGGCATACATCGTTTTAATTTTATTATTTTCGATTATTCTCATTTTATTATTCCATTAAACTCAGTTGTTTTAATCTAATTTAGAACGATAAATATTATTTTATCGTTTGACGCATTAAATTTATTTGATTCACCAAAGTTTATTGTGTTCCCGTCTCTTCTATACATAAGGTGAATAACTATTATTTTTTTATTCTACTTTCTTGAGCCTAAGAATCTGATTAACATTCGAATAGTTTTCTATAGTTTTCATTTGTCTAGAAACTAGTGGAGGATACACTTCTTGATCAAAAAATTTTGAAGATGGTCTTGTCTCATGCTGAGACCGCGGAAAATTACCAAAATGATTGTTTTGATATCGCTGAAGATGGCTCAAAGAAAAAAAAACGTTCGGATTATTAGATTCCCTGAAGGATGTAATTAAGATCTAAATATACACCTTCTGTATTGTACATCAACGTACTAATTACCTCGCCGTTTTCTACTCTTTTTTTGTCCTTTTTTAATTTAATTTAATTATTTCAATATCGAGAATCTTTTAGGTAAACCTTTAAATTAGGGGACACATCTCCGATGTGTGTGATAACCTTGATATATGTTATAAAGGTGAGAGTACTAATCAATATTTTCGTATAACTTAATCGGCAGTCTCTTATAGTTTCTGAGATACGCTTACATAAAACTAATTTCTGAAATTTTATTATTTTCTTTATATGNCCCCCCCCCCCCCCACACACACACACACACACACACACACACACACACACACACACACACACAGAGAGAGTTATGTCAAGATAATATTTACATTATGAGAAATATTCATCAATCACTTTTCTGCTTTGAAAACGAAATCTATAATTGTATCGATATGAGTTTTCGACTTTTCATGCGAAGCGAGGTCCACCCCACAATAACTCCTGCTTACGGGGTGAAACGAGGTCTCATTTATAAAAATTGTTTTGTTAACAACTTTTTAACGAATAACGAATGCCTGGAAAAATCACTAACCTCCTTCAAAGTCAACATCATTGGCTGCGTTCAGCAGAAAAAGCAACTTAGTAAGCGCTTTGCGTTGATTGGATTATACTTTTAGATCTAAATTGAGATAGGACTATTCCTTTAGATCTAAAAATATAATCCAATCAGCGCAAAGCGCTTACTAACTACTGCTACTGCTTTCTCTGCTGAACGCAGCCATTGTCAGTCGGAAGTGATAGGAGCTGGCTGTAAAGATAAAATTTTACCAAAATTTACTACAACTAAAATTACACTTAAACTTTCAATATTTCAGAAACTATAAGACAATGCTCGGAATCAATGTTGCAAATTCTGAGATGCGGTACTTCGCAGCAGCGCGTAGAAGGGATGACGCACACAGAGAAGGAGCCGTCCGCTCGACTCTTCGGTTAGCGTCGAGCAGTAGAAGAGCACGAACAATGTGTCACTCTCTTTCTTCGCAAACTGTAGCTATAGCTACATTGCCAGCGTCGCTAAAGCCACTGTAGCTATAGCTATAGTTTGCGAAGAAAGAGGGCGACAGATTGTTCATGAAATTATTTGCAAATCGGTAGAAATTAATAAAATAAATGTAAATAAAAAATATTTTTTCTAAGATATATCTTGTTAATTTTTTTTCAGACTATTGAAAACGTATCATTTCTTCGAACAGTATTTATAATTATTTATGATAATGCTTAAAAATTTAAAAATTTAGATTATTTTTCTATTTTTATGTGAAAATCTTTTAAAGGTCTTGGAGAAATGGCATGAAGCTTTGTGCCAATGAAGACTGTTAATCATTTGACATAAGTTACAAAATATCAAAATTTAAAGCAAATTAACCAAAATACATTTTTCATAAGATTTGTGCGGTATACTTTTGAACTATTCATTAGATATCTATTCTGCTTTATCTATTGTGTCATTGCAAAAGTCTTGGCACTTTTTGGGTTATACAAACACAGAATATCTATATCAAAAAGCTACTATATCAAAAAGCTTTAATCTTGGATATATTTACCATTGTTTTCTATAATTTTTTCCAATGTTCAGGTAGCATTCGAATGCCTCTATCATAAAACGCGATGCTTTTATTGTCGAAGAACGAAATTAAACAATTTGTGACGGCTTTTTCTGATCTAAATTTTTTTCTTGTTTGTTTTTTCTGATCTAAATTTTTTTCTCTCTTTTGAAAAGAATGGAAAAAATGATAGGATGGTGCAATATTAAGAAAATATGCAAAATAAAATAGAAGCTCCCAACCCAACTTAAACAACTTTTGTATGTGATGTTCAAAGTGTGCGGTTTTGCGTTATCGCAGTGAAAAAAATTCTTTTTCAACTAATCAAACTTAGACGTTTTTCTTGAATTGTTGCATGCAAATTGTCAAGTTGCTGACAATACTTCATAGCATTAATCGTTTGAACCTTTAGCAATAACTCAAAATACAACATATCTTGCAATCCTTGCAAACCCACCAAATGAACAAGAGAATCTTCTCTGGGCCAGGCTTTGCCTGCTTGACTATTTTTATTTGATTCTCTGCAAGTTCTTGTGTATTGTCATACACAATCATTTTTCGTCAACAGTAACAATTCAATCAAAAAAGCTTCATTTTTTTCAGCTCTACCGAGCAAGGAATACACAACGAAGCAATGATCTTTCACTCAATAAATGAGGTACTCACACGTCAAGTTTCAATACGTAATTCAACTTTCTCAATCTGTGATAGACAGTTAAATTATTAATGTTTAGGCTTTTTGCAATCTCCTCCATTGAAATTCGTGAATTTGTAGTAATTATTGCACAAATTGAGTCATCAATAGCTATAGGTTGTTCAGAATGAGATTTGTTATCAAAATTATCCCTCCTTTTGAAATTTGTACCATCTTTTATGTTTTTTTATACGAATTGATTCAGTGGTTTTTCCAAACAGACACAAGTACTTTTTATGGCATCGATCAATTTTTGTTCCTTTCCGAAACTCGTATGTAATAATCGCACGTAAATATTTTTAACGCTATTTTTACTTTGGTAATTATTTAGAATAGGGGAGCCACTTCCGATTTGAATAATTTTTACATATATTATCAAGGTCATTGTCCCGAGTAATAATATGAAGGTTTTAGGTGGGGGTCGTTGTTTGATAAAAAGTTAGAAAGGAAAGAAATCTACTGAACAATATGCAATTTCTCGACATCCTATGTATGAATATGTGTTCTGCGTTTGTAATTATAATGGGTAGCCTCCGTTTGGACACGAATCAATTGAACACGAGCCATTCACAGCGCTTGAACAGTGGAAAGCCTCTAGGCACCGGTCGCTGTGGTTGGTGGTGTTCAATTGATCCATGTCCAAACGAGCCCCTCCCATTATAATGTATGTAATTCAGTAAAGATTGGACGCTTTTTTTGAAATAATGTCTGTTACATATCCGATAAATGAAAATATAAATGAATAAATAATTAAATGAAACAAACATAAAGTATTGTGTTTATAAAGTAATTGTAAAACCATCTCTCGATTTGAATAATTTTCACATAAGAAGTCCATTTGGACACGGCTCAATTGGACACCACCAACCACAGCGACCGGTGCCTAGAGGCTTTCCACTGTTCAAGCGCACTGTTCAAACACACGTACAAACGCAGAACACATATTCATATATAGGATGTCGAGAAATTGCATATTGTTCTGTAGACTTCTTTCCTTTGTAACTTTTTATCAAACAACGACCCCCGCCTAAAACCTTCATATTATTACTCGGGACAATGACCTTGACAACATATGTAAAAATTATTCAAATCGGAGGTGGCTCCCCTATTCTAAATAATTACCTTTACTTTAACAAAATTGCAACGTAGACAATTCGAATCGTGTTAATTCCTTGTTTATGTGAAATAACAATGAAACTTTGCAATAATATATAATACACTACATTTTCCTGCCAGTGTACAATTCACAACGCTATTTCTCAAAAAAGTGCCAATTTTTGCAATGATTCAATATGATTTAAATTATTATATAAAAGATTTAAATTAATTTAAATGATAAAAATTTAGAACTTGTAAAAATTATGTATCTATAAATCTATTTAATAATTTAAATAAGAATTGTTATAATAGATAGTATTTAGGGATGTTCCAGGAAAACAAACTTTGAAACCCACGGTGACACTCCGCAAAGATGGATTGTATAATATTTTATCACGAGTAGACTTTCTGGACAAGGAACTACCAGAAATTGCAGAACTCAAATGTATTCTTGATATCCCAAGGACAAATTATAGCATAACTCGAAAAACTATTTACTATTCCGGTTAGTCATGTCTTTTATATACTATATTATAAATACTTGCTTTTATTAAAACTTATCAATTTACATTAACTTTATATATTAATCTCTGATAAAAAATTTTTCATATAATCTTAATCTATAAATATAAATATGCATATTTATATACACTTTATATATATATATATATATATATATATAATATATATAATATATAGGATATATCAAAAGTTTGGAAATGATCGAATGTCTCAAAAGCAAAGCATTTTTGAGAAAAATGTTTTAGACAAAACTTACAGGGTTTAAAAAGATCAGATTCATTGATCATATTCGTTTGACCTTGGCGTCGTTGAGGTCGGATCAAAGTTAAATTGATTTTTTTTAATGGAACATCCTATTTTTTATTCCAAAATCTAATAGCTGGTGTCGAGTGCTTTTCAAAACATTAAAATAAAATTATTTTTCATTAAGTACTTTTCGAGTTATAAGGTTTGAATGTTAAAGTACCGCCGGCATTATCCAAGGTGTAGCGCGTAGAGATCGGATTTACTCTTTTGTGTGTGTGTGTGTGTGTGTGTGTGTGTGTGTATATGCGCGCGCGTGTGTTGCGTGTATGAAGGATGTGTGGTTTATTTGATAAAATGGTCAAATTGACCTTCTTTTGCTGCTTTCCTAAATAATGCTTTCCTAAAAAGTCCGACTGTTTTTCAAGTATACGAAAACAGAATGGTCTAAGTACACCGTTACAAATCGTTTCCGTAAACTGTGTACGCTTTGCGTATTGCGACATACAGATCAAACAGCTGAGTGTAATTTTGTGGCATCCAGAATGGCCTGAAACAGAAAGAATTACATTACTGATGATGCGAGAATATGGAGATCTTGTTAAATCCTTCGAGCAAGTAGCTATTTTAACGCTACTTATCCAGATTGTGAATTGATTTCGAAATCTACAGTACAGAAAATGATTGAAGAAACAGGATCCGTCAAGAATCGACAACACACTGGCAGACCAAAATTAGCGACAAATGTCGATAAGAGTTTGGAGGTGATGCAAAATCCGTGGAAAATCCTCATTCAACTCTAAGGAAGGCAGCATTGGCGCAAGGTTAATACAATGTCCATTTGTCATATTTTAGTACATGGCATCCTTTCAAAATTAAAACATTCAACAAGAATTAAAACATTAACGGAGGATGATCCTGATTGAAGAATTGAGTTTTGCGATGAAATGATGCGTCGATACGATGATGATAATAGATAATATACACGGGTTCTGGATTACTGTGTGTTAGTGAGTGAAGAGGGTGTTTGTGTGAGTGACGGCACGGGGTGTAGTAGTGGAAGTCCTGCGGAGCGGGGGAATATGACGTCACGTGGGGAGGGGGAATCCCTTTCCCTTCCCATTTAATAAATGTATTA
This sequence comes from Cephalotes varians, assembly GCA_037157785.1. Classification (NCBI taxonomy): domain Eukaryota; kingdom Metazoa; phylum Arthropoda; class Insecta; order Hymenoptera; family Formicidae; genus Cephalotes; species Cephalotes varians. The sequence goes on along the minus strand of JANQDE010000230.1, from coordinate 164,236 downwards.
ATTAATTAATTAATATAATTAATAAAATTATTAATATAATAATTAATATAATTAATATAATTAATATAGTTATTATATTATATATATATAATTACATAATTAATCAATTATTTTAATAATTCTTTTCGTTGTTCCTCCCTAGCTATCTCTCTTTCTTTCTCTTCCCCCCTCTCTCTCTCTCGCATTGCGACTTACGTTATAACTCCCATAGCATGCATTCTCTTTCTGACCTATAGCGTTCTTTTTCTTCCTTTCGTTGCAGTCTCATACATACGTTCTCTTTTCCTCACGCATGCGATTACGTTAAATAGATATGATATCTATGTTTTATAAATTTTTAATTATATAACCTGATAAATAATTATAATAATATTTTTAGTAATGTAATGCAAATGGCCAAGCGCGTTTTCTTACTGACTAATTCAATATTTATTGAATCGTATTCCTACCACTTTACTGAACAGCTATCATTATGAAAAGATCAAGAGACACGGTAGTGTCTCGCGCCAAGTTCACGCGTAGCGCGAGATGGACCGTGTATCTTTACGCGAGATCAAAAGTTGAGACGAGCCGAGATTATCAGATCTCAATAACAGTTGACCTGATTGAGTTGATAATAAGCTCAATCGATAGCGCATACCCGAATTATATCATAAAAATATGTTTATTTTTACTGTACGTGCTGTATGAAAAAAATTATTATAATGTAAAGTGTAAAAACCCAAAAATCTATCTTATGTATGTGCGTATGTACACTTTCGAATTTTAGATGTTAGGTGCGCTAGCGTCATTGATTGACAGACATCGTATTGCAAGATCTTGAGGAAAAAGCATTAAGTAATATTAATTTAAATCTCTCGTTTTACTATCGGTACGTCGATGATATAATTTTGGCAGCACCATTCAATCATTCTACAAATATATTAAACATATTCAACAGCTTTCATAATCGCTTACAATTTAACATAGAATTTGAAAATAATAGAAACATAAGCTTCCTAGATCTCTTGTTGAACGTAGTTGATAACAAGATTAAAATAGATTGGTTCCACAAAAAAACTTTCTCAGCCAGATTTCTCTCTTACTAATCTAATCATCCTCTATGCCAAAAAACAGAAACCATTTATAATCTGATAGATAAAGCAATATTGCTATCACATCCGGATTTCCAAGAAAAAAAACATCGAACTGTATAAAATTACTTCTCGAAAATGGCTATCCATTGAATTTAATCTTCCAAAAAATCAACGAGAGATTGAAGAAACTATTCAACAAAAAATCTATTGCGGACTTAAAAATATTGCGACGCACAGTACCGACACCACTGACTCTGTAACCAACAAAAAATACTTTGTAATTCTTTACATACGTAATATCTCCGAAATTATTACATCTATTATCAATAAATCGATGTTTAGAGTTGGTTATAGAGGTTTAAATAAGTTGGACAGGATCATCAGAGTACATAAAGACCAAACGGAACATCAACACAAGAACAATGTAATTTATACAATTTATTGCGAAAATTGTAACGCGTCATACGTGGGCCAGACAAAAAGGCAATTGAAAACTAGAATCAGAGAACACTATATTAACATTAAGTTAGATGATTCTAGACACTCGGTAGTCACACAACATATGGTCAAACATAATCATGCTTTCGATTGGAAGAATGTGAAAATTCTTGATTCGGAATCAAATTATAATAAACGATTGATTTCTGAGATGTTACACATCAAGGAACAATCTAATGGAATCAATTTAATGAAGGACACCGAGTTTTTAGATGATTCGTATTATTGTTTACTTGATATCTTGTCCAAAAACAATTTGTGAAACTATCTTCAAACGACCGACAAATGACTTTATTATTAAAAAATTTTACTAATTTGTTATGCTCGCCCCCAGTCGCACATTAACTTTCGCAACGTTCAAACGTGCTCTGTGACTCTTGTCCGACATATATACTTCTTTACACAATTTTTTTTCTCTTGTAAGTTTTATCTTTTTATAATTTTCACTGTACAATTTAACGTTTCTCTTTTATTTATACACAGTTTTAATTTCCGAGGTGTTACTAACTATACGACTCACAATTTTGACTCTTCTCAAATTTTATCATCTTGACTCCGCTCTTTCTCACTTACGAACGAAGAAAAAAGGATACACTTTTAATTACTGACTTTTTATGTTAACCGACTTAAAGAAACATTATCTTATCGCATATTGTTGCTCTAGCTATAAATGATGTAACCGACTTCAGATGTGGTTAGTCAATTCGTTGTGAGTTATCGCTTAATTTTAATCCTTTTACATCTTTTATTTATACATTTATGTTTTAATTACTTATACAGCTGAAGATGACTAAGTTAAAGTCGAAACGTTCTGTTTGTTTTTTGCTAATTATTGTGTCATATTTGAAATATATTTAATTTCAATTTTTTACCATCTAAATTGTGTGCTCGTTCCCTTGACCTTTCTACACATCTATTTGTTATATTTTTATGTATTTATTTTTTTAATATATTGTATTTATAGTCCTTTCTTAAATTCCACTGGGTGCTATTTCTTAATATTATTTTTTTTTGTAGAAAGTATATATATGACAGCTTTTTTGAAAGGTAAAAATATTGTTCTTTCTTTATTTTAAAAGAGCGTGTACTTGGCGCCTTTTTTTTACCTTTTTTTTAAAAAAGATAATTTTTGATAGATTCTTAATTACAGGGAAATAGAGGAGGAAAGGACTCGTTCCAACAAGCGATAAGAGAAAACAGGAACGTGCGGGTTTCGAAGTGACAAGCAGATGTCACAGAAGGGAGTAATAAAATATATTTTAGGATTGTAGAGGAAATCCAGAAAGAAACAGAGATTAGAATTATAATTTTTATTTTAATAATTCGATTAACTTATTTGAGGAAAAATCGCGCGCCTTCTTATCATATGTAAATCTAAACCGCTAAAGGCAGGGGAAAAAAGGAGATTAAAAATAATTTTAAAACATTGAGTAATATATTTAAGTATCATTTATTGTACATTTTTCTACAAAAGATTAATTTATTTTTTACTTTCTAAAATATAACGCAGTGTCTTCAATTTTATTTGAAGCGTACATTACTAATTCTTACTCTATGAATGAAGTTTTATCGTAAACTTCATCCAATTTTTTTAATGCGTGTGACGTGACGCCCTTGGGCGCCTCGTCACAAGGGCTATGGCCTGATCGCGGGAGAAGCTCGGGAATCGTCCTTTCCCTATTTGGGAGGGCGCGATCTTCCCCACCTCCGCTTAGAGCGAAATTCTATATTTTTATTTAAGTTACTTAGGAATACGGAGCGGTGGCCTGAGTGGTCGGCAGATTGAAGATGTACATTCGGAGAGGATCGACAACCATCTGAGAATCACGAGTGAGGACATGCCCGGGAGTGCCGCCGCTTGTCCGCAAAGTCCGGCTCCTCCGTCTGGTATTCCGATCGTCGAGGCTCAACCTTTAAATTCTTCGGAGTCCAGGAGCCTCAAAGTCCGCACAGCCGCCAGGAAGCTAGAACCCGCGGATCTCCCCGTGCCGCGGAAGGAGGATCCAGCGGTGCAAAGGAAGACCGAGGGCGGATGCAAGCCTTGGCCTGGCCAGCCGGGCCGATCCGACCCCAGGCAGTAAATCTTAAGTAGTGGACGTGTATCCCTACATTATCGGCTCACGGAGCAGGCAGTTTCCCGCAGGCGGAGGACCTTTGGGACTATGTCCGGAATCATCGATAAACCGATCGAGGGCGCCGGTAACAGCCGGAAGGACGATGTGCGCAAAGGATCTGCGTAAGAGACGAGGGGGTCTGGGACAAGCGGCAGCGACGAACACTGTTTGGTGAGCCATAGAGACGGAAGGACGCATCCCCAGGGAAGGACCCGGCGAGAAGATCTGCGTTCCACATTGTAAGCTGCCGCTCAGGTGACCGCTAGCTCTCACTCGAACCGAGGCCTCGTATTAGAAATCCTTATCGGGCGTAGGTGGCCGGAAAGAAAGGTCCCGGGAATTACGGGATTCCTTAAGGATCTCGGAAACTACGCGACAAGTGCGAGGCCCACCGGTATCCCGAGGGAGAAGCTTAGACTACCGCGCAGGGAAGTCCCTCCAGGGTGTACCGCCACTGACAGTCTCGCGTATCGTCTATCGTTTATCGTTTATCGTTTAGTTTATCGTTTTGTTTACCGTTTTCGTTTGAGTATCGCGTTACGGTGTATAGTTGTGACGGAACTTAACATCTCGCTAGCGCCTTGCCGGTTACTGCTTTATCTTGATTGTAAAGTCGGGAATTCTGTAAGCGTTACAGTTACCGTCTTACCGTTACTATACCTATTGATGAGTTAACCCATTAACGCCCAAAATCATGGAATTTTTATCTCATCTTTGAGCCTCGCTGCCAAATAGGAAAATGAAAAATATCATAATCAAACTTACTTATCTTACTATTTTTGGGTGTGTTCTTTCGATTTGCGGGGTCAAAATTACGTTTTGATGCCTTAGAAAAACAATATGGCGAATTTTATTTGAAAATGTACCGAAAAATTGGAAATTTTTTATTTTCATCTATTTTTTTCAAGTCGATAAAAGATGTCGATCTATTTCAAACTGTGGACAAAGGTGGACAAAATAGTTGTAGTTTACGAAAAAAATTTTTTT
>JANQDE010000230.1:139783-151146 GCA_037157785.1 Cephalotes varians | reverse complement strand
ACAAAGGTTGACATGGTTAGAGCACAAATAAAGTATGTTGTTTACGCTTCAACGAAATGACACATACTGATTTTTAGAGGGAAATGATGACGTTTAATATGAATATAGTTACAAGATAATCCGATGTGATTTAMTGYTAYTTAYGCTATCTTTTGTAAATCCCTCAAAACTTATTTGTACACCCAATATATATATATACAGTATATATATATATATGTATATATATATACAGTATATATACAATATATATAGTTGTATGATTATCACAGTATAGAGGAAGTACGGAGAGGGAGTAAGGTGTTGTTAATCTATTTCACGGATAATGGCCGTGGTGGGAGGGAAAAGATTGTAAAAAAAACGGATAGGAACTTCATGAGGGAAGGGGAAAGTGAGGAGGAACACGGGAATGATAGAGTCTGGGTCCTGATCCGTTATAATTGTCCTAATCTCGGACAAATCAAAATCGGCCGGCCCGATGGAGTATAAGCCAGGAGGAAGGGGAGTGGTACGTTGGGGAAATTGAAGGATTAAGGCATCTAAAGGTTCATAAGGATCGTAATGGCGTCGAGGTTGAGGAGGAGGGATAGGGAACTTCATCAATGAACTCCACGCTTGATGTCGTGAAATTCGCGGGAGAGGATGGGCGAAGAAGCTCCTCAGGAGAGGAGATGGGAGAGTAAGAGGGGGGGAGAGAAGGAACGAATCGAAGGAGGAGGAGAGTCTGGGAATATTCTGAATGTTATTGCGGAGTGAGAGGACTCGGGTTGTTCGAGAGGGGGTGTAGGGGAACGCGGAGGTGACGGAAGGTGTTTTGGAGGAGGTGATTGAGGAGAAGGTGGGGGAGGAGGAGATGGCACGCTAAATTGTAGTTTTCATTATTACTATTGTTTTCATTATTATTATTAATATCATTGGTAGTATCATTAATATTCCGCGGCGTTTGCCCACGAAGATATTCGGCGTAGGCCTGGTCTAATAGCTGACGCGCGAGCCTGCGTCCCCGACGCCGGAAACGTTTTGCCGACTGTCGGCTGTAGGTGGGCAATGGTCGGTCGCTCACTACGAATAAGTGCGCGAATTGAAATGTCTGCTTTCTTAGGGAAAGGAAAAGGGATGAATTATAATTATAGGTTTACTAGGTAGTATCAGAGGGAGAAGGTAGGATGGATGAGAAGAAGGATAAGAGGTCCCATAATGATTAACCCCTTGAAATTGGAAATAAGTTTAAGTTCATTGGATATTATCCATGAACTTTGAGGGAGGTAAGAATAAAGAACGAGTTCATCTGGGAAGCTAGTGAACTCAAAGGAAGGATCAAGGTTCGCCAAATTGGTGACCTTCTGTTTTACGGATTAATATTAAAAGAAATTCATCGAATATTATCGATGAACGTTAGGGAAACGAGAATAAGGAACGAGTTCGTCAACAGCTAGTGAACTCAAAGGGAAGATGGAGGAGATAATTAATGATAGTTAAGAATTGAAACAGAAAGCATAACGAAAAAGAGAAAGATTCGTGAATTGAGATTGTTATAGAATCCGAGAGGTATACGTATATAGTAAAGGAGGAATCCGCGATTTAAGTAACAAATATATATGTGTATGTATATGTACATGTGGAGCGACTTACTATTTGATACGGTAGTTGTGAGCAGAGTTCGAGATAGACGGGCTCGAAGATCCTCTGGTTCGTTCGCAGAGTGAGTGGTTGTTTGGAACCCTCGTGGATGTGGACAGTTGAACAGTTTGACACTTTCCGCTTCACTCGCGAGCCCGACAACCAAGTCAAAACTCGGACGAGTAAACTCAGGTGGAATGATCGAGTAACTTGGATGAAGAGATGACTCAGAGGAGAACGAGAGCAAGAGAACTCAGAGAAGATCAAGCGGAACGAGAGAGAATCTTACAATGTCGCGGCTTATATAGGAATTCCTTCGTTCTGTGGGGTGTGCCATGTCGGTCGGATAGGATTTTGGTTGGTGGGATCCCTTTTTGGGCATACACTTTTCAATTTCTTAAACTTTGATTGGGAAGTTTGTTATGGAGTCGTCTCCATTCACAGTCTAGGGTTTGGTTTTACTATTGCCTATTGGCAAGGTAGGTTGGAAATTATTTATTCGGTCTGTTTTCTGTCTTGGGATTGGTCGAAATCCGAAAGGCGTTGCCGAGGAAAAGGGGGATGATTAGTGAGTAGGAGCTAGTTAAGATTTGTTGTCTTTGTGTCATGTGTAGGTCCCCCTCTTTTTTATGGATTTTTAGAGTTATTGAACGCAAGAAAATCCCGTCATCGCTGATCGTAAGTGCGGACTCGGATAGCGACAAACAAAAGCTCAGTTTTCGGTATTGAGGTCTTATCTTTTCGTTTTATGATCTTTAGGCGCCTGCAACAGCTTATCTCAATATGAATTCTATATCAAGTGACACCTTTAGTCACTTGTTACTATTGGTTGCAGCGTTCATATCTCTGTTTACTTTTTCCTAGAGAAAGAATAYTCTGTGACATTTGTTTGGTTTTCTAGAGACCACAGGCTCTGAGCTTCAGTTTTTATCGCTTCCGAAACAACGCACTTCTCAATTGATATTTTTCTTAAGCGACTTTTATGAGTTCTTGAGAAGAAACGAATGAGTCCGTTATTCGAAAAAGGCTTGAGAATTGTAGGCAAATGAATCCCATTCGATTCTCTCGCGTATGTTTAAGAATCATGACGATGACCATATCTCTTTGAAAGAAAAGAATCGTGGAGTCCACAGGACGTAACAACACGAATATAGAAATTTCCTATTATATATTTATATCTAAATGTACATAACAGTTTCATGTATATTCATAAATGTTTAATAATGTTTATTAAATTTATATATGATATTTTATAGTTCGTGTGTGTGTGTGTGTGTGTGTGTATTTGCGCGCGGGCGCGCACGTGTTAGATCGTTCATTAAATTCTGCGGTATTTTGTTTTAAATTGAAATACAAATCTATTGTACTTAAACATTTATTCAATCAAGAATTGTCTATCTTACATTGTGTATCTTGATCGATTACTTTCTGCCAACGTTCTGGAAGGGATGCCGCATTCATAATAGCCGTGCGACTTCTGCGCGAAAATATCCTCCAAACACGGATATCGTCGACTGAATCAAAGAAAAAAAACCACAAAACTTAATAAACGACCTAATATACACGGTGTTCCGAAAATGATTCCGGAAATCAACACCACCTTATAGAACACGTCGAGACGAACAAAAAAATCCATTGGCACATTTTGATTGGATGCATAATTAAAAAGTTATTAACAATTAAAAATTGCATAAATAATCAAATCAGGTGCAGCAGGAGGCGTGGCCGCGATGAGAATAGGCGGAATACAATGTGTAAATTAATTCTCGGCCCTTATCTTTCATCTACTACAGAATCTATTCAAATTAGAATATTTTTCCCGTCATATAATCATTTTAAAATGCCATTTTTTAGCTTTAAAATGAAGTATAACACTTGATTCTACTGTGAACATAACCTGCAAAATTAATTATATACGTAATGTCATTCGAAAAGCAACATTTGAAGTACTGCCTTCTTTTCGTATTTCAACTTAAAAAAACGCGGCTAAGAGCGCGAAAAGAAATGATTTGTTCAATTTTAAGTGAAAACGCTATATCGTACAGCATATGTAAATAATTTCCAAAGTTTCGAGAGAGAAATTTCAATTTTCAAGATAATGAACACCCTGGGCTAAAAAAGTGGAAGACGAAGAGTTGGAGCAAATTTTGGATGAGAATCCTTGTTAAACTCAATAGAAATTTGCAAGTAAGCTTGGACTAACATAGCAAGTCATTTCTTATCGCCTACAACTGGGAAGGATTCGGAAGGAATCCTGGGTCCCATTGCAGAATAACGCCCGGCCTCACGAAGCAAAAAAAAACTCTAGAAATCATCGCAGACTTAGGACATCGCAGACTAGATGGGAAATTCTTCCTCATGCGGCGTATTCTCTGGCGGCGTAAACTTGGTCTCTTCTGATTATTTCAATCCCTACGATACCATTTTGGAGAGTCTCGATTTAAGTCAGTTGAACAGGTGCAAAAAAGCCTCGATGAATTCAGAGAATCGAAACAACCTTCATTTTTCCGATCTGGAATCTAACAGAGATGGCAAAAATGTATAGAAACTGAAGGAAATTACATTGAAGATTGAGTTTGAATTAATTTTTTCATAAATAAAGCTCAAAGTTGGTCCAAAAAGGCCAAGAATTAATTGTACTCCCAATATATATATCGGATGTTTTTAAGTCATCCCTTTTCACAAACTAACAGAGATAAACCTAATCAAAATAATATCAAATTAAATGGTTTGAACACTATTGTGAGCATAGTGGTCATTTAGAAAAATTAACTTAGATTATGTTAGAGAAAATAAAATTATGTTAGAGAACGGAAAGACATGCATAATTCTTGCATGAGAAAATGAATATTTCGATATGATAAAAGTCGTAGCGTTCTTCCTAATGAGTATAACGATATGACATATCAAAATTATTTTACAAATTATACAAGTTATGCTGGTTTAAAGTTTCGCAGGCGAATTTCAGTTTCCTTTTCACTCTGCAGGCGAATTTCAGTTTCCTCTTCACTCTCCGATTCTCGCTTTGATGATTGATACGAAAAGTGTTGTTGTCTAATTATAGTACTCAGTGGATGTAAAATATAAATAATAGAGATACGAAAATTAAAATTTAACAACAAATTTAAAATTAAGATTAATTTCTAAAATTAATTTTTTAAATTTATTTTTAAAATTATAAAACGTTTAATCACATTATTAAAACATTTAATAAAATTATGAAATATTTTATAACGTAAATAATTTATACAACATATTTCTTATAAAGAAACAATTTATTTGATAAATAAAGAAATATAGAATTGCGATTCGCAAATGGCTATTTTGTTATTGTATTTACAATAAAATAAAGTTTTTTTATTTTTAAGTTATAACAAAATTCTTTAAAATTCTCTTCTTTCAACTTTTAAGATTATATTTTAAATTAAAAATTAATTTTTAAATTGCAGAAAAATAATTATAAAATTATTCTTATGAATTAATTTATGTTTAATGTACTCACCGTACATCTACGTAAATATAATTAATTATTGATAGTTCCACATGTTACGTCCGATGAACTCCACGAATTCCTCATTTCAGGGACTAATAAAATAATCTTTTAGGATAAGAAGCGGATAAAACCCGCTTAACGGTCAAGTGAGCAATAAGTTCGATAGGGTTTTCTCTTTTTCTTGGGAAAAAACTAATTTCAGAGATGCTCCACATTAAGAAGCAAATAAACAGTATTAATTTCCAAACGGATACAGAGGGCCTTCACGACTCTTATTTACCGATTATTAACAATACTTAACCCAATTAACAATACTTAATGCCCATGGCCAACCCATGAGCCTGAACACTTCGGAGCCGATATAAAAAGGGACATTAGCCCTAATCATGCAAGAATATGGCAAAATTCCGAATTTTGCAATTTGTTTAAACAGTTATTGTTTAAACAAATTATGCAAAATTCATTTTTTCGAAAATCTGACAACGGAAATGAATTCTACGTCGAAAATTACTGAAGGAATGACTGTTAGTTCCATGATTATCCAATTTGTTAACTAATAATAGCGTTATGAACGAATAGTGAAATGAACCAGCCGCATGCATATAGACTGCGATGCCCATGGCCAACCCATGAGCCCGAGCACTTCGGAACCGATATAAAAGGGGACATTAGCTCTAATTATGCAAGAATATGGCAAAATTCCGAATTTTGCAATTTGTTTAAACAGTTATTGTTTAAACAAATCATGCAAAATTCATTTTTTCGAAAATCTGACAGCGGAAATGGATTCTACGTCGAAAATAGCAAGTCATTTCGATCGCCCATTAGTTGCTAAATTGTCATTTTGTGTTTTGGCACACATAAAAAAAAGATTAATTAGCATATTATAAGATAGGCCCATTTTTCTTCACAAATCACTTTATAACATAAGAATGGGTGTTATATTGAATTTTACCTCAGATGCGAGAAAAATTAGTATGAAATGTATCCAAATCTCCAAATCACAAAAAAAATGTCTTGATCTAGTGTTCAGACTATCATTTCCTATTGTGTTTTGAACCGCTGATCTGAATTCGTGGTAAGAATTGCGCCAGTACTTCTTAGTTTTCTAAAAAAGCTGAATAAGGATCTATAGAGCTATCTAATTTTCAGTTTTTTCAGAAAACTGGGATGTGCTGGCGCAATTCTTACCACGAATTCAGATTCAGCGGGTCAAAATAYAATAGGAAATTATGGTTTAAACCCTAGATCAAGACACTTTTTTTTCGTGTGGCAGAGTATAAATCATTGTCTTCATTAAAAAATATAATTTTTTATTAAAATCATGAGCTGTATTTTTTTGTTGATATTTAATGTATCTACAAAAAAAAACACCAATTTTGTAATTGTGCTTTCAGATTTTTTTTTTTCAATAGCTAAATGTTAAGAATTCTACGGATTATGCCAAATATACTCTATCGATTTCTAAACATGCGTTCGTGTTCTCTGCAAAACTCTAATAAAAGAGAAACTGACCAACAAGAAATCGGGCGAGATAAATAATATTTTTTACTGAAAGGTGCCACGAAGCTTATCTTACCCTTTTTTCAGAAAACGTGGCGGGCAAATGAAGATTCAAACTTGCCGAAATGATCAAAGAAAAATCATACTACTCTATAAATAATAACGAAAATATCAATGAACAATAATAAGATAAAATTTACGGTGAAGCCGATCTAACATGAGAATCTTCAACGAATTTTTGAGAAACTAAAATTTAACCAAAGTGGAAGGGTATCCCACCAACCAAAACCTTGAAACCAACTAACTTAAACCATTTCACAAGAAACTCATCCCTTAGAAGACCATATATAAACCACAATGTCTTGAGCTCGCACACATTCTGCTCCAGTCCTTGGCATCAGTTAAGTTCAGTACGACGTATCGACATCGCAAGTGAGTGAAACCTCAAGTACACGAGACCGCAGGTGACTGCAAGCCAACAACGCTAAGTTCTAATTTGTTCCACCAAGGAACCAAGGAATCCTTCACGCGATCGAGCTACTTCTAGGACCAGACTTGAAGCACTTACAACCAACGCCAAAAATAAAAAGGGTATGAGTCGCATACCCTTTTTATTTTTATCGCAGATTCCCCTTTTTATCTATCTTTCGATTTTTCTTTAATTATTATTTCTCACCGGCCTTTCTTTTCTTCTTTCTTTCTCTTGCAATCATCTCTAGAATTTCCTTTCTATTCCTCCAAGTTCATTAATAATATGCGATGGATTTGATCTAGTTCTAATCCTCAACACAGAGGTTCATCAATTCGACGGACCTTAACCTTTCTCTTGAGTCTAGCTCTCCTGATGGACTCGATCTTATACTCTCACTCCTCCAAGCTCATTAATAATGTTCAGTGGACTTGATCTTATCCTCTTGTAAAGATTAACTCATACAGCTGACTTCAACTTTCTTCTTGACTCCAGTTCATTAACCTAATTAGTGGACTCGTTCGCATTCCTTTTTCTACGAGTTCGTTCAGCAATACATTTGATGGACTCAATATTTTCCAAACTCTTTGTCTAGAGATTAGCTAATATAGCAGATCTTCTCTTTCTTCCTACATACTTTGCCTACTTCCTTAAGGCCTTCCCTTCTATTTGTATCCATTAGAATGTTTGAACAAACATTTGTATTCTCCGAAATTAAATAGCACCAGAATCCTAAATTTATTAACGTGAGTCCCCTTGTTTCTGAAGTTTTTTCTTGAGAGTTGTTTCTTGAAAGTTTCTTGAGATGGCACGATAATTACCACAACACTTTCCAAGAATCATCATGATGTCAAACAACTTCATTTCGTGTGTAATCCGGCATACTTACGAAATGATAGGAAAATGGAAGACAAACAAAAGATATTCCTACACTCGAGAAAAGTAAAATATCGATGAGCTTTATAAGGACAACTTATTGTGTTGAACTGTGATTAAATTTCTATGTGGCATTCGTCTCATCAGATTGAATTTTCTAAACTCTTATTCGTTTTTTATCATTAGAAGATATGAAAGTATGATGTTATTTCGAGAATATTCAACGTCAGGATAGAGCAAAATAGCAAATTTATGTGAATGTGTGCTTTAATAGTAAAAGGCCAAATGCCACATGAAATTTCTTCACAGAGTTTTTTCATAAGACTTGTCAATGTTCTCTCAATGTTCAAGTGGCAAAATAGGACATTATCCATTTTTCCATTCTTCCATTATTTCGCAAAAATGCCTCTATTAGCTAAATCAAAATGGGATCTTAAAATCCATCGTGCTACGTCCTCGTATCACCCGTTCTCGTGGATTCCGTTGACAAAAAGTAATCGGCATGAATAATTTTGCCAAAGAAGCTGGAATTAACAATCCGGAAATAGCATGTTAATAAATTTAGGATTCCGGTGCTAATGCAGAAGACTGTAGCTTTCGAATCTCATAACTCGGAAAGTACTTAATGAATTTCATTATAGTGTTTTGAAAAGCTCTTGCTATCAGCTATTAGAATCTGAAATAAAAAAATATGGTGATCCATTTAAAAAAATCGATGTGGCCTTGATCTGACCTTAACGACGCAACCCAAGGTCAAATTAGTGGTACTCTCTTATGTCTCCCTTCGATCCAAACAACTTTTGTCTGAAATTTTTTCTGAAAATACTTCGCTGCAGAAATATTTCGGTGCAACTAAAATAGGACACCCTATATATATATATATTTTTTTTTTAAATCTTACTCCGCCTGTATACTCACTTATTTATACATAATTACATTTATAAAAGTCGCCTAACTCTCTGATAATGTATTATGGTTACTCAGTAATTACTTATATTTTTATATTAATTGTTTTACTCAATAAATTCTAAATGTTAGCGAAAATTGTTATCGCTTTTTACAATTAAATTTGTAACGGTCTAACTTTCATTCGGCTAGCCAAAGTCGGATCAAGCTCGGGCGCCAGGATAGAATAAAAAGACGTGGATTACATTTTAATAAAAGACAACAATTTATTATAGATCAAAAAGCATATTTACACGGTGAGTGAAACGATTATTTCGCTGATTTATAATGCTCGTGGAATGAACAAACGGTTTATGGTGGTTCGCAAGAACAGTAGTGTTAAGCAGTAATCGTGTGGAGCAAAAGGTCTCGTGTTTTATATTTCGGTTATTTACATGCGTTAACATATCGGACTGAACGGTTTACGGTAGCTTTAAGCAGTAACCGTGCGAGGCGAAAAGGTTTCTGAGTTTATTTATAGGCTATTTACAGATCATATTTACAAGCCGTACATGCGATTTACGCGTGTATTACTAGTGCGGTTGCTGCGGTGTGCAAAGCGCGAGCGCAGTACTCGGTCTTAGACCGCGGGACGACAGAGTCAGCCGGGATTCGTCAGTGTCGGTGTGCACGCGGTGTCGTGACGTCACGCACGGTGAAGTGTCGGCCTGTTGGCCGGAGGCCCGTGGCGGGCCTCACGCGGTGCGCTGGTTGGACGGCGCGGTTGTTCGATTACGCGTCGAGATGCGCGGTTTTTAAAGCATGGTCGTGCTTTTCGTTAGAGTGAGTAAAGGTCGAGAACGTCCGAGCCTTACGGTTAGCGGAGGCAGAGCCGAGAACGCCCGAGCTCTTTACGGTTTCGGAAAGAAAGATATTTGGATTCGTCAGGATAGTCGTAGCCGAAACACCCGTGCTACGAACTGGTCGGAACGGATCTGGTCCTGATCGCTCCGCGCCGTTTTATACTCGCGGCCCGACTTCGGAGTGGTGGCCGCGCGTAGCGGCCTTCGTCGTGTGTGTTCGGAACGCTTGGCGCGGAGCGCGCGCGGTGCGGGCGCGGATCGCTTGGCATAGTATGCGCGCGATGCGGGCGCGGAACTTAGCGTTATTTACACTATTATATTATAACTTATCGATAAGGTCTGCACTATGTACAACACGTTATATACATTATTACAAGTTAGTGACGCATCGTCACAATTTTAAAGGTCTTGCCTTCTTCCATGCTCACAGAGATCATACGTGGTCCAATTCCGAGTTAAAAGGATTAAGTTTCTTGAGTCGAAATTAGGATTAACGTTCGCACTACTCTTGTGAAAAAGGCGTTATAGCGTCTTTTCGGAACGTTGATCCATATTCCGGAGCCATAAAAGTGCGTTCGACTTGTAGCATGCGTGTACCTATGAGATATAGTTTCTGAATACGTTCTTTTATACTCCTTTCTTCTCAATCCTTCTACTTTATAAAAAAAAATTTTTAGGGTTTGGACGTAACACACAGTTTTCCTACATTAATAGAAATGCATGCATTAATAATTCGTTCATGCATATTCTCTCAAGTAATGGGAGCCGGGTAGCAAAAACTATATCTTTCATTATGCAACAAAAAATCTAATGACAGTAAATCTGGACAAAACCTTGCAGGTCAATTGGTCCACCTAGTCCTAATCATTTACGCGAATATTTGTTATTTAATATTTTAATTAACACATTCGAGACTGGCAACGTAATCCTACGCCATTTTAAATTCTTTAGCTGAATGCTAGCTCTATTAATTTTAATATTGTCAGTAATTTTTCATCCATATTTTCAGCATGCGTTTGAAATATTTATTTATTTTTTAATTTTAAACAGTAAATGATTAAAAACATCATATTGAGAAATAATATTTATGTTCACATACACACACGCACGCACGCGCGCGCACACACACACACACACACACACACACACACACATGTGCACACACATGCACACACGCACGCGCGCGCGCACACACACGCGCGCGCGCGCGCGCACATATACACATACATACAAATAGCAGATCCTTGCAATACTCAGCTATAGACTTTTGAAAGTTACATACGGCGTTCCGCTAAACATCTCGCCCGATCATCACCGGTTACGAATGTGTTAAATATTAAATTTTATTGTTAAACTTGTTAAATAGTGTTATTATCTTTTAATTTAGTATATTTACTTTAATATTATATTATATTTTATATTTAAAGCTATTTATAAGTATTTTATATAAATATTTTATAAAATAAATTTAATTAGGACGACCAAAACAAGCAAAGTAAGGATATTAGTTGTCTTTTATAAAATATTAATTACTAATTAATATGTAAAACACTTTAATTGCATAATACAGGGTGGGCCATTTTAATCCATCCACGCAAATAACTCTGAAGGTATAGGTGATAGCGAAAAATAACTCGTACAAAAGTTGTAGGGTTCA
>JANQDE010000230.1:106034-133588 GCA_037157785.1 Cephalotes varians | reverse complement strand
TCATTTTTGACGAAAATATTGTATAAACAATTTTAAGCTAAAAAATCGGCAATTACTTTCCGGACAACCCAATAATTTTATCGTTATGGATGTCGCGTTAGATTCTCCGACRGGCTATATTCTCGAGGTAGACTTAGAGTATCCGCAACATCTTCACGTCGCGCACACAGATTTACCGTTTTGCCCACCGCCCGGTAAAACGTGAAAACAAGCTCCTCGCCACGTTATATGATAAGAAATGTTACGTCATACATTATCGAAACTTGCAGCAATGTACTCGTCATGGTCTTCGGATAACAAAGAAGAAAAGATTCATCGCGTATTACAATTCGCGCAATCTCCATGGCTTCGCGATTATATTCAACTAAATACAGATTTCAGAACTCGCGCGAACAATGATTTTGAGAAAAATTTGTACAAATTAATGAACAATGCGGTATTCGGTAAAATTATGGAGAATGTGCGCAATCACTTCGACGTGCGACTCTTTTGCGCGCAACACGTTGGGACGGGAGATTCGGCGCAGAGGCAATGATCGCGAAACCGAATTTTCACAGTCGAAGTGTCTTTTCGGAAAATCTAGTAGCAATAGAAATGCGTAAACTCGAGGTGAAGTTCGACAAACCGATCTATGTGGGTATGTGTATCCTCGACATATCCAAGATGTGTTTGTATAAATTTCATCACGAATACATGTTATCGCAATATCATGAAAAATATAAAATTATGTATACCGATACGGATAGCCTTATATATCACATCGAGTGCGATGATGTATACGATATCATGAAACGCGATATCGCTAAGTTCGATACGAGCGATTATCCGATCGACAACGCGTACGGTATTCCACTCGTTAATAAAAAAGTACCGGGCCTAATGAAAGACGAGAACAATAGCGCGATAATGACTGAATTCGTCGGACTTAGGGCAAAGATGTACGCCTTGCGCGTCGATGGTAAGAGGGACACGAAAAAAGTTAAAGGTGTCAAAAATAACGTTGTAGCGCGAACTATAACGTTTGACGATTACACGCGGTGTCTGCAAGACGAAATTGAAATGACGCGAACGCAATCTTGCATAAGATCAAAATTACACGAAGTGTACACGATATCGGAATCGAAAATTGCTGTAAGTCCGTACGATGATAAACGATACATAGTACCCGATTTTACCGATACGCTACCATGGGGACATTATAAAATATCATTGTAAACATATGTTTGTATAAGTTTATATTTAGTAGTAAAAATAAGTACACAATTATGTATTTTTAATAAAAATTTATTTTTATACGTATGGTATGTATAATAATGTTTTTATTTTTATATGAAAAAAAGTACTATTGTATATAATAATTTTATAATAGATTTTTTATTTTCACAACGCATTGTTCTTGTGTATCCATGAATTGTGCGATCCATCGAATCCCAGCCACTTTAYGTAAACCTCGTTTCCCCTCYTGCGYAATACTTTTTCCACGASGTATATATYCGGATGAGTCGCGCGATGCAACTCGTACTCGTAGAACGCTCCAGCTATACATTTTCCGCGATAGTCCTCGAGTAGATAAGGTACGGGATTGGTACGCTGTACTTTAACGATCTTAAATACCTCGGTGATCCAATTTGGCGTGTAACCTTTTCAAAGACCGACTTGTACTTGCTCACACGTACCGAATCGCCTACTTTGAATTTCGCCGGGCCCGCGATCTTTATAGCGCTATACACTGTAGCCAAGAGTCTTTCGGCTACCGCGGAGGTTATGTCAACGGGTCGCATGCCGATTGTTCGATACTTTCGAGCATTGTAATTCGACACGGGACGCGGTAACAGGTCGATCCACTTGTAATTTCCGTTGAGCGTAAACATCTTCCACATATCACTCTTTAGCGTGCGATTGAACCGCTCGACGATCGATGCTTTCATTACGGAGTATGTAGAATAGTGATTGATACCATGTTTATTTACGAGTCGTTGCACGTCAGCGTTGTAAAACTCCTTCTCTATATTGGTTTGTAAGTTTTTCGGATGTCTACCGCTCTTTCGAATTATCTCGGTGATAGCGTTAGCCGTCTCGTTTCCACTTTTACTCTTGAGCGGTATGGCCCACGCATACTTGCTCAATACGTCAATGACGATGAGAATGTAATGGTAACCTTTGTTGAAACGTGAGTATGGATGCATCTCAACGATATCGGCCTACCACAGATCATCGTATCCTCGAACTATGACGTGTCTTCTCGGGAAATTTTTTCTCGCTGGAGCGTGCAAYTCCTCGACGAGTCACCGCTTTTCGGCACTGACGACGTTTTCATCGGATCTCATGTTTCGTACACAATTATTGGCTGATGCATAATGACGCGCGCGATAAAATTACACTACGATTTATTTCATTTTTTAGCCGTTTTTGTCATTCGTATTGTCGTTTTTATCATTTTTTTAATCGTTTGCTTATCATTTTTTTCTGTCATCTTTCAATAGCCGTTCTTTGTCTTCCGATACCGATTGATTGGATAGTCGTTCATAACCATTCCTAACCCGATTTGCCATTTGTTAACTATTCGACAACCGTTCCTGAGTCGTTCGATAGCTATCCTGAACTGTTTGGTAGCTATTTGACAGCCGTTTCTGAATCATCCGTTGTTCATTCAAAAACCGTTCGAAATTATTCGTTAGGCGTTCGTAACCGTCTCTTTGTCGTTCATTATCACTCATTGTTATTTCTGAACTCAGCTTTGATAATCACACGCTGAAACTCGCACGTCCTTCTCGAACGAAGTTAATCTCTCGTCTGATTCTTTCTATTGATTCGTCAAGGTTTTAAAGCGTTGCTCCACATATAATTTGTTAACGGCGTCAATGCGCTAGATGACAAATCTTTTCAGTGCTTATCTATTCTGTGCGATGAGCCGTCTTTCCTTGAATGTTATTTTGGATCGTGATCATCTTCTTCTCAAGTAGATTCAATTGATTTTCAAAAGTTTGAATATTCTCTTGCAAGTATTTYTGYATAAACWGCCTATTAGTTTGGAGCGATGTTATGTTYTTYTCGATTTCATCCTGCCCATTTTTCAAAATTTGCATRTTCTTYTCGATTTCATCCTGYCGATCTTTCAAAATTTGCATGTTCTGTTGCACGAATCGTTTGTTGACGACATCATCATCATCTACTGGTAGAGTCGAATCTTGCACAATCTCGCATCGAAATCTGTAGCGACGCGACACAGAGCGTTTTCGTACACGTAATTTCTCATACGTTTCAACGATGAAATGAATCATCGTCGTTTCTCTGTTCGGATAGCCCAAATTTGTTGATTGGCATTTTTCAATACGGGTAACCGATCGATTGATTTGTTTCAACGATACGTGAGTTAATTTATATTATGAGTTATTAATGATGCCAGCTTCGCGAAGTTCCTCGATGATCGATAGCATCTCGTTGTCGTGAGCGTTATGACCGGTTTGACGCGAAGCTTTGAGCAATCGTAAACGATCCACTAGCTCGTTGGAATCGTCCCAGTGCACGTAATCGATCGCATTGTCGTTTAATGTCATTGCGCGAGGTAATCCTTTTCCAGATTTCTTAGGTTCGGTCGACATCAACGGTGCGATTACATGTTTGTACTTGTATCCCTTGTTGGCTCGTACACGATCGTGATTGTATCTGTGCGTATTCGTCGTCAGTAGCGTGCTCTTGTACTTTTGCTTATCCTCCTCCGTACAGATGACATCATCGGGGATTCTCTTGAAGATCAACTCGTAAAGACCAAGTGTACCGATATATCGCACACCATCAATAATAATGTTATTCGCTTTGTCCAGATCGAACTGTTTACTGCCGAGCATCATTCCATCTTTGTCGAGATAAACGCCGTACATGCGATCCATATCGCTCTCTCACCAGTCAAAATAGCTCCGACGTACTTTTGACTCAACGGACCCAAGTGTTCTCGCAACGTTTCTCTCAACGTTTTTTGATCCTCCAGCGTTTGCAACTGATTTTGAAATGGATTCCGCGAGCGAGTCGCCCGTGGTTTCGAAAACATCCTCGTTTGCGAGTGACTCGCTCATTGTCGGTTGTACGGTTGTTGCGGTTGTGGAGGTTATCGGTGACGCATCCAGGAGCGTCCAAGCGTTTCGATTTGCGATCCAACGAGGTATTCGATCGTTTCCTCTTGCTCCGTTTTACATCTTCCTCTTCACGTTTTTGAATGGATAACGTTTTAACGTCGTCATCGTCACGCGGCTCGTCTTTTATCGCGCGCATGTTAGAGTCAACAATCTTTTGTAGCGGCTCGATGATCGGTTTAAAATGACTCTTGGTCGATATCTTCTTTGATCTTGCAGGTCTTCAAAGCGCAATGTTTTTTACGGATCGACTCGGACATTTTTTCAATCTCTCTCACAACCTTCTCACGCTCGCGTATATCTTTGTTATCAACCATGTTGACGTTCTTTCAACGTTGGAGTATCGATATCGACTAATCGCTCCGCGGTACCGCAAACTCGTTAAATCCTTTTCGGTATCGTCCGTTAGTAAGCGCACTGTCTTTGTCTATCATCAGGAATCCATACTTTTGCTGCCAACAATTGCGGCATAATTCACTGAAATCCTCGTATGACATGTCGGCATTCACATGATCATTGTACACGTGCTTCAGGTTGGTACCATCTTGTTTGAACAAGATTAATAGATTCGCGTTGTATATTATTATACTCGTATAAGATATTTAGGTATTCTCGCGTATGATTGGCAGAGATAAAAACAGTCGACGTGCGAGTGTTTGCCCATCGAGAAATATTCTCTCACAGTATCTTGCTTATCGCATGCTACGTCATCGAAGACAAAGATTGAATTTGGACGTGTCTCGCTCGGTGGAACGACGTCACTGTTATTAGAAAATGTAAAATAGCCAATTTCGTCGATCGATGACAACAAATTCTCCAAGTATTGATATTTCGGCTGTTGTAACGATTTCGAATATACGTACACCGTGCGGACTTTCCAACAAGCTTATGAGAATGTTGGTTTTACCACAATTCGAAGGACCGCAAACGATTGTACGTATGGTACTCGGTAGCATCGCACCATGCTTACGTTTCTCCGCGCTGTCTCCCATTTTCTGCAATCTATCGTCACAATTTATAATGCGTATCGTTAATGGTTGTCGTACGAACCTCATTTTTCTATTAGATAGAGGGGGTAGGAGTGCTATTTATATGCGTGCAAAACTGCGAATCGCTCAGCAAAGATGTTCGTTCTGCTATCGAGTCTCTCCGATATTCTCGATTTAACCGATGAAGAGTTACAGTATATACCGAAACCTGTTCTGCTTCGAGTGTGCGGTCATTATGTGCATCATCTATGGGACAAGCTTCTGGAGCACATAAAGTCGGATTTGGAAGTTCAGACTTATCGCCGCTGTTACGAACATTACAATCGATCGTGGTAGCGAACGCACATCGACGGCCCCGCACCGTTGATTAAAGATTGCCATGAACGGCTGTTGCAATAACGTCTTGCAAATCAATAAAAAGCGGTGGCAGTCTGTTGAACAACGTGATTAACGCTCTTCCTTTCGAACTACATATACCCGGCTATCAGTTTTGTGGTCCAGGAACGCATTTAGAAAAGCGATTGGCCAAAGGCCATCGAGGCATTAATCCTTTGGACGCGGCGTGTTGCGAGCACGACATAGCCTATTCGCATAGCAACAATCTCGTGAAACGACATGTGGCTGACAAAATACTCGCTGAGAAAGCGYGGAAACGTATTATCGCGAGAAATTCGACTCTCGGAGAGAGAGCTGCTGCGACGGCTGTTTGGGCGGCAATGAAAGCTAAAACAAAGATTGGCATGGGTATGAAGACGAAAGTGAAGACAAAGAAAAAGACAAAACGAGTACTTTCGAACGCGGTGGTATATTGCCAATTTTGCCAATGTTGGGCGCGCTCGGATTATTAATCGGTGGAGCGGCCGGCGTAGCAAAGGCGGTCAGCGACAGCAAAGCCACACGACGTCAGCTTGAGGAGTTGCAACGCCACAATCGCACGATGGAAGGTCATGGATTGTATCTTGCTCCATACAAATATGGAAAGGGATTATATCTCGGCCCGTACAAACGTGGACAGGGTGTAATAACAAAAAAAAAAACGTCGAGAAAACATTAAAAATGCCTGCGGGTGTGACAACGATATACAGTTGGATCAACTGGTAAGACGCATGCATATACCATATTTTAGAGATGTTTTTATGCGTAACGCATTACCGATAAGTGGTGCACGTCGAAACGAGAGTGGTATCGTAAACCTGGACGATGCAAGAGGTCCTGGCACTCATTGGGTAGTATACGCAAAGAGAGACAATCACGTGATATATTTCGATAATTTTGGTAATTCGATCGCCTAAAGAACTTGTGCGATATTTCGGAAATAGTGTGACAAAGATAGAGTACAATCGAACACCCTATCAAACCTACACTCAGAGCATCTGTGGACAACTGTGTCTGCAATTTCTCCGAACGGCCGATGTGTACTAATTTAAAGCTTGACAGTGCACTATTATAAAGCCAGCAGCACACGGAGCATGTTTTCCTGCTGGATTGCGTGCTTGCTGCCGTGCGAGCAGCTGTGCCGGCAGTGCTGCTAGCTGTGTTATTGGTTTGGCGTCACACGGTGTGAGTTTTCTTGCTTGAAAATCAACTGTTCTGTTTGAGAGGCATTAGGTCATTAGATGTTGCGACAGGCATTTGCGACTGCGACCGCTCTTTCGAGAAAATTGAATAAAATGTCATTTAGCACTATTATTGACAAATAGTGTTCGAAATTTTTTGATCTTACGGAAAAAAGAAGTATGTGCGTATGGACACTATCCCTTTATTTTCTAAATCCGTGTAAATTGTCTCGAATCAAAACGACACTGTTAAAATAGTTTAATAAAGTAATCAAGTAAACGGTGCAAAATAAACATGGAGCAGGTCATTGCTGCTGCAATACATCGGAGGCAAATTGCATTATTTTTAATTATTAAAACATTGCAACAACGACAAGATCAATGTCGTCGACATTTGTGGAGTCGACAGTGGCTGCAACGGCGTGATAATTACGGTGTGCTTACAATGTTATTTGCAGAATTCGGGTGAGCATGAATTTATCAATGTAAAGTTTTTGTTAAATTTATTTTATTCCCTACTTATAGACCTGAAGATCCTAGATCTTTCAAAAATTATGTTCGATTGGAAGAAGAGGTTATGGAGGAGCTATTATTTCTAATTACTCCATTGAAAAGAAAGATACAATGATGAGAAAAGCTATTCGTTCCCGAATGAGACTGAGTGCAACCCTCCGATTTCTAGCAATTGGCAACTCGTCTCAAGATCTCGCGTTCTCCACAATAATTGCTCCAAATACTCTATCACAAATTATACCAGAAACATTACAAGCTATTATAGCAATGCTTGAAGATAAAGTGATTCCATTTCCAAGTAAGGCTGAAGATTGGAAAATTGTGGCTGATAAATTTCATAGTATGTGGCAATTCCCTCATTGTATTGGCGCTTTAGACGGCAAACATATTGTCTTTCGTCCTCCACGCAGTGAGGGATCTAAATATCGTAATTATAAAAGGACAGATAATATTATTCTTTTGGTCTTAGTAGATGCAGAATATAAATTTATCTTTGTAGATATTGGCAAAAATGGTCGCGCTCATGATTTTACAGTGTTTCGTGAAAGTCCATTAGGAATAAAATTGAAGACAAATTCTCTCAATTTACCACAACCAAGCACTCTGCCTAGTTTTAATATTAATATGCCATATGTAATTATTGGAGATGATGCTTTCACATTACATACTAATTTAATGAAATCGTACCCAGAATGTGACTTGACACAAAAAAGGCGAATATGTAATTATAGATTCAGCAGAGCACGAAAAATTTCTGAAAATACATTTGGTATTCTTGCTAATAGATTCAGAGTTCTGTTAAATCCTATAGCACATAATGTAGAAAAAGTAGAACTTATAATGTATGCATGTGTCCTTTTACATAATTAGCTTTTAAGTAAAGAAGAATTTAATTATTAATATTCCTGCTAAATATAGAACAGAAAATTTAGAAACACTACAATCAGGATTATGTAGTGTAGACCAACAAAGTTCAAAGGAAACCGTTCTTCTATTGAAGCTGGAGAAGTAAGAGATATTTTTGCCCAATACTTTAATACAACTGGTGCTGTCTCATGGCAATATGTTGCTGTAGAAAAAGGAAATTGTTAATTATGTTTAAATACATGTCATAAAAAAAGTATATAGAATGCTGCACGTATTTTATGACACTTGAAGATTTCATGTAAACTTCAATTTAATTTAATCGGCGAAATTGTTTTATGCAAAAATAGTAATATACTATATTAGTAAAAACTGTAAAACTAGTAATAAAATTTTTAGTTAGGCAATTCGTTGTCTCAAAAATAGAGTAATTAAAATAAAGTCAAAGACAATCATCATGTCTAAAGTCAAATGCAACATCATGTTTAATGTTAAACAGTGTTTAAAAAAAAACTCTCCTCTATTAAACGCATATAAAATTAATATTATTAAAGATTTATAAAGTTAATGTAAATCATAAATATTTTATTCCACAAAGATGGTTGTCTTCGATACATCATTACACATATAAAAAGATTTTGCAAATGACTGATAAAGGTAATTAAAAGGATGAGATAAACAATTTTTATAGAGATAGTGTTTAATAAATGAAATGTGGGTTCTCAAGTCGGATTACATTTATGTTATACTTTTTTTACTCTAATTTTCCATTGAACTTTTAAAACATAGGCATAAATAGGATTACCTGGCAATTATGATATAACTTTTATTGTCTTTTATAGATTTCTTCTAATAGCTATACTTTATAGTTCGATGCATGCGAACTTCTGATGAACTCGATTACTATTTCTGTTTAATAAACGAAAAAGTTTGTATCTACCTCAAGAATTTTAAGATAAATATCGCAAGTTTGTATCTATCTTAGAAATGCAAAAACGCTGTACATATATATATATATATATATATATATATATATATATATATATATATATATATATAGGAAGAAACGCAATATATGTATATCTGGTTTAAATACATGTCATAAAAAAAGTATGTAGAATCTCTTANTATATATAGGAAGAAACGCAATATATGTATATCTGGTTTAAATACATGTCATAAAAAAAGTATGTAGAATCTCTTAAAAGCATGTATAATATTATACATACACGGAGAGAAAAATTTGTAGTTAAGATTACTATGTAATTTTTATAACCGAAAAGTAAATTGTTATTCTGGGATAATTTCTTATATTTTCATTTATATGTACTATTTTTGTTAAATTGTACTATGAAAGTATAATACTTTATCTTATAACTCAATGAAAAAAATTTAAAATAATCGGCCGATTAAGTTAACTACAGATTATCAAATTGTCCTATTGCCTAGGATAAATTAGGAGACATTATTAATGAGGTTGATAAATATATTAGCACAGTAAACTTTATTTTATATGAAATGTACGTTGCACGTTGTATAAACTGTTGTACAAAAAAATACTCGTAAAAAGGAGAGAAGAAAAGGGGGTACATTTTTGGTAACAAAAACTTAGTAACCTAAAGATGGCGCTCTCGAGAGAAGAGTATAACAATGGCTGTAATGTGATAGAAATAATAGGCGCGAAATACGACTTGAATATTAGAATACTCTAATACTCCCACTTATTGAGTGCCGTAGTGACAAAAAATAAAAAAAATAAAAAAAATAAGAAAACTACTGTCTTTAAACACTTTAGTCCGATGACATCATTATAGTAGATCGATGCTTTAAGGAAGTGTCTCTTGGAAGGGCCTTGGTTAGTATGTCGGCTAGTTGGTTTGAAGTATGTATATAGGAGATATTTATTTCTCCATTTTCAAATTTCTTCCTTATGAAATGGAACTGGATGTCTATATGTTTCGTTCTCTTGTGGAATTCTGGATTTTTAATAAGTCGAATGGCTGATTGGTTGTCTACATTTATACTTATAGGATCTATAGATCTCTGCAGAAGACTGGATAATAATGTGCGCCATAGTGACTCTTTCACAGCATCTGAGGCGGCCATGTACTCTGCCTCTGTAGATAAGGCAATCGTTTGTTGTCTATGGCTACTCCAAGAGACTGGTCCTCCATTTAAAAGGAAAAGATAGCCTCTTGTGGAACGTCTTGAGTCTTGATCGGAGGCATGGATCCGAATCAGACCATCCTGTTAGCTGAAAGGGATCTTCTATTCGTTGAAGAAGTATTCCATAATGTTTGGTTCCCTTCAAATACTTCATTATCTTCTTGACAGCATTCCAGTGATTCTCGTTAAAATTGTTAACAAACCGACTGATTTGGTTGACTGAGTAAAAAATGTCAGGACGACTTACTATTGAAATGAAGATAAGAGCTCCAACAGCTTCTCGAAAAGGTATCTTGTTTTCATTCTGATCAGATGATTTAGTGAGATGCACATGTGGATCGGCAGAACTTGGATTTGCTTTTTCCATATTGAATCTGTTTATTACTTGTTCAATGTAATTGTGTTGATTTATGAATACTGTACCTTTAGTTTTATTATATTTAATCTCCATCCCTGAAATATTCGATTTTGGATACAGTAATTTTAAAATTGTTTCTTAGTTGTTTTACGATAGTCGAACAATACTCTTCATTCGGAGCAGCAATGAATCCATCGTCGACAAAAAGAATAAGGTAAACTTTGGAACCTTTTATGTTTCCTACATAAAAACAAGGATCTTCTCCACTAGGTAATAGTCCAAATAATTTTATAAATTTATCGAATTTACGATTCCAGCACTTAGGGGATTGCTTTAATCCGTATAAGGATTTCTTGAGAAGACAGACCATATTCGGTTTACATTTCACTCCTTCGAGTGGTGTTATAAAAATTTCCTCTTGCAACTCCCCATATAAAAAGGCAGTTTTTACATCAAATTGAACGATTGAATAGTAATTAATTGATTTGCAATCGCTAGAAATAATCTTATAGAATCGTATCTTGTAGTAGGTGAAAATGTTTCTGAATAGTCGACACCTTCTTTTTGAGAATACCCTTTCGCACATAATCGCGCTTTGTGTCTAGAAATTTTTCCATCAGTGGACCTCTTAATTTTATATATCTGTTACCGCTAAAGTGCAGATCAGTTATTCTATAGATTATCTAGGTAATATACAAATTAACTAGGGTAATCCGTTAAAGTGCCGAAAATTGTTTCATTTCTCAAATTACCTAGGTAATCTGCAAATTACCTAGATAATCTGCACATTATCTACTAGGCACTTGTTAAAGTGAAAATAAGATTTTTGCTGGAACAACAGCAACGTTTCTGTACGCTTAAATTAATATAATGTTATTTATTTATTTTTCGAATACAAAGAATCAAACAGTTTAAAATATTATTACAATTAAGAAAATGAATTTGCAAAACATATGATAAAATTATGCTTACTTATTAGTGCAATCTAAAGATTGGTGACACTTTGAATTACATAGTAATTGGTTTTTGCGACAAGCACACCTATTTGTGGTACATTTAGATTTGCAGTCACATTTTCTGAAACCCTGCCCAGTACCAAGAGATTGTTTTATTGCTGTTTGACGTAAAGATATTTCTACAGCAGGAACATCTTCTTTCGTTAAAAATCTCTCTTTGCAAACACTGAATTCAGATTTTGCATACAATTGTTTTAAAATACCCGTTTTAGTACCAAGTTTATAAAAGCCATCCTCTGTTTTACTAAGAACTACAGCTAAAATCGAGCGGGCATCAGTTTTTGCTCTGTCTACTTCGGGTACTTTAATTCTCACAGTGACACCTTCATCGACATTTGGGTGCTTTGCATTAGAAGCTGCTAACATTTTCTTTGCTTGCTTTTCTAAACCTTTCTTGGCTTCATCACGCTGTATTTTCTGATCCATATTCTTTTTACAGATGTTGCACAATACATTCTTACCATACCCTTCCTCTTTAAACTCTATTTCGCCACAAATTACGTGAACAAACATATCACACGATTTACACTTGTAAGCACCTGATGCTGCTTTTGAGCAAACAATACAGATCATGTCTTGTATAGTCCTTTTTACTGGCTCTGTACGAAACTGTGATGGCGATTCTGCTGAAGTTGAGGGTAACTCAGTGATGACTTCTTCAACAAGCAGAGGTGATTTCTTGGAGGTGCAGGGTAACTGAATATTCTTCATAATTGTATCCTCAATTAACGGTGTAGAAGGCAGTTTA
The DNA here is from genome assembly GCA_037157785.1 of Cephalotes varians. Lineage (NCBI taxonomy): Eukaryota > Metazoa > Arthropoda > Insecta > Hymenoptera > Formicidae > Cephalotes > Cephalotes varians. Next base: position 121,248 of record JANQDE010000230.1, on the reverse strand, counting down.
AGATTACTATCGATAAATTCTTGTAATTCTATGGGTGATTCTGTAGAAGCAGAGGATAACGGAATGTCCTCTTGAGTAAGATTTGACTGTGATCCCATAATCACAGTCTCTTGTGAATCTTCTAATTTTTCAAGGTCTTCTTCAGTATTTATCGAATGTAATACATTTTGTGATATAATAGAAGAAGACAATCCCACTTTTGCGGAACAACCGAACATGGCTTCGTATGGACTTCTTTTAATTGCAGAATAATAGGCACGATTCTTCATGAATTGTACAAATCGTACGCCCTCACTCCACTTGTTAGTTTGGTTATCAGCCATCCAAGTAGAGAGCATGTTTTCAATGTCTTGATTCGCTCGTTCTACACTTCCTTGACTTTGGCTGTGTCTAGGTTTGCCATTAACCATTTTGATTTCTGGCCACAACTGTGTTACACATTCTAAGATTTTATTGCAAAATTCGCGTCCGTTATCAGAATGCAAAATACTTGGAGCGTCAAAAAGGAGAAAAATATCAAGCAAGTTATAGGCTACTTCATCCGCCCATTTTGATGTGAGTGGCTTCAATACAACAAATTTTGTTAAGTGGTCTTGGTATACAAGAAGAAACTTAAACTTTCTATCTGGTTGAGATTGATAATCGATGAGATCCACCTGGCATCTGCTATTGAAATGCGATGAAATAATCGGCTTTACAACAATCCCTTTTTTTGCATTTTTTTGTTTTTGTTGACAAAGTTCGCATAAATCCAAAAACATTTTTATTTGGGCTTGGGTTATGTTTTTATAAAGTGTATTTAATTGCTTGATCATTCTGTCTCTTCCACCGTGGCCAATTGACAAATGAGTAGAATACAATATGTCAAACAATTCTTCGGCATGGACAAACTTTTTCACATTTTCTCGCGCATCTGACAACGGCTCAATGAGTTTTTCACAGTCTTGTACAGTCAACACATCATACCTTTGAATTATTCGATAATCTCGAGATGATTCTTTCTTCTTGGAAACTTTTATTCGCTTTATATCTTCAATTATGGAATCATACTTTTGTTTTGTCTTTAAAACACTATTATATTTTGAATCTTCGCTAAAGAGGTTTGTGAAGAATCTCTTCTTCATTTTACTCACCAATTCGGTGCTTGTTTGCATACTAGAAGTTAAATTTATTTGTTTTAAAAAAAATCACGACACAAATTCACGCGCTAACAGACAGAAACGAATTTGAGAACAGAATTAGCTATGCTACGCACTGGCAGCCGACGCAAATTATAAGAAATAAAAACAATTGACGACGACAAGACGCTGGCGAAACCAAACTAAAAATGGCGGGAGAGGGGAGAGTAGTGAAAGGAAATGAGAGAAACAAACTTTTGAACTTTAACGATACGGAAGCCGTTAATGTGCACATTACCTAGGTAAAATGCGGAAAATTCTTGATTCCGTACGTTAACGGAGCAAATCAGTCAATCTGCAGATTAGCTAGGTAATGTTTACATTAACGGCTTTCGAGCTTTAGCGGTAACATATTCATTTTGATCTGATAGGTTCCTTCCCTGCGGGTAAGGGAACGATTTCCCAAGTTTTATTTTCGTCGTGGGCATCTAATTCTTCTTTCATTGCAAGTACTCATTTATCTTTGTCCGGATGATTTTCGACTTCATTGTAGCTCTTGGGTATTTCTTCTTCGGTATACATGGCATAATATCTTTCTGGTGGTTTTAATTTGTCTCGTGGCCTAAGTTCGCGTGTATTTTTTTCTGATCGATTGATTTTGACGATTTTTCTTTTAAAGTTGAGTCTGTTGTATTTTCTAGATGAACATTTTCTTCTTTATTGTCCATATATGCATTGGGCGACTTCTTCTCTTCATTATCATCATCAACACTGACTGGAGCGTAATGTACGGGACTTATTGATCCTAATTTTTCTTCATTAAAGATCACGTTTCTTGAGATAGTTATTTTCTTAGTGTCTGGATCATATAATCTGTAATTTGTGAATTTCCATCGTATCCCACTAGGATCATCTTTTGACTCTTCGGGTCCAATTTCTTTCTAAGAATGTCAGACGTGAATACGTAGGCACCAAAAGTTCTTATATGCGATAGATGTGGTATTTTCTTTACCCATAATTCCAAAGGAGTGAAGTTCGGTGCTTGAACAGTTCTGTTGAGGATATACACGGCTGTATTAACAGCCTCAGCCCAAAGCTCCATTGGTAAATCGGCGTTATATAACATTGCGCGTGCACTCTCAACAATTGTGCGCATGTCTCTTTCTGTTCTTGAGTTTTGTTGTGGGCTGTATGGAGCAGTTCGTTCCACAGTAATGCCATGCTTTGAAAGATACTCTTTGAATTCGGAGTTTATATATTCTGTTCCATTGTCGGTATGTAAAATTTGTATGGAGCGATTGTATTTAGTTTCTATTGTGCGATGGAACTCTTTGAAGCATTCAAGAGTGTCATTTTTATGTTCCATAAAATATACTGCTCTGTAACCAGAGTGATCTTTAGTGGTCTTTAAAGGTTACAAAATATTTGGCACCATTTACAGAAGGTGTTAACATAATTGCTACATCACTGTGTATTAATTCACCGGGTTTCATTTTCTGTCGTTCAGATTTTTGAAACGGTTCTTTGTGTTGCTTACCGTATGCACAACCGGGGCAGAAAAAGTCCTCATGAGAATCTAGATTTACGTCAGTCCCTAGATATTTGGAGATGATTTCCTTGATTGCTCGTATGTTCAAATGGCCAAGTTCTCTTGTGCCACATCTCGAGACTTGATAGAGTTGTTGTGTTAGCTTCTTCGGAGATGACAGTCTTGAACAACATCTTGTACAAGTTATTTGATTGTCTTTCGCCCCAAACGATCAGTTTTCCGTTTCTATAAATTTGTGCTCTGTTTCTAGATTTTTTGGTTTCCATATTTAGAGCAGTTAGTTTTCCTTCAGAGAATAAGTTTTTCTTAAGATCAGGCACAAAGAGAACGTCTTGAATAATGGAATCGTGCCATTGTCCATTAATGAACTTGCGAATTTTTACATTGCCTCTTCCTTTGACTGGTAAACTCATGTTTTTTTCCGAGACGAACAAAGGACTCTTCGCTGAAAGTTTCAAAAGTAGAGAAGAATTCTTTACGGTCAGTCATGTGATTTGAGGCGCCGCTATCTAAGATCCATGAATCGACATCAGTGAGAGATGATGTACACATTTCGCTGCTAAACGCGGTGTAATTCGAATGTCTTCCTATGTTGTATTTTCTTCCGTCATTGGATTCCTTGGATTTTTTGTCTTTATTTTCATCGTCGGCTTCTTTTGGTTTACTCCTGCAATCACGTGTAAGGTGACCTTTACGGTGACATTTATAACATTTAATTGTATACTTTCTGTTCTTAGACGAATAGCCTGAAGAAGTGGTAGCAAGCGCGTTATCATGTTCTTCTTGGACGGTTATGTTCGCTTCTTCGTCCAATAGTCGAGCGGTTAAGTTGTTGAGAGTTTGATTGTCCTCGAGTGTAGACATCCACGCTTGTCTGAAGCCTTTGTATTTTATGGGAAGAGTACTTATTATTTTTATCATAATAGCTAAATCACTGACTATATCACCGTTTTCTCTTATTTGACGAGCGAGAAATTCAACTTTGGTTATATGATGTGCTATGCCACCTGTGACGGACATTTCATATTGATAAAAACGATCGTGATGTATAAATTTATTTGTTTCCATTTTTTGCTCGTAAATAGAATTCAGTTTAATAAATACCTCGAAGGATGTATTACAGTTTTCAATCAGGGCGATTTGTTTAAATTCTATTACTGACGTTACAATGAACATAGCTAGTGCGTCCTTTTTGTCCCATGCGTCGGCTTCTCCGTTTATATTGCTTGTAGGCCTTACCTTCTCTCCTTTTACAATGTCCAGAATACCTTTAACTTGGATAGCGCATATTAGTTGAAATTTCCATTGCTGGTAATTTTCTCCGTTAAACTTGGTTATGGCTGTGACGTCAACCTTTTCCGACATTTTTCTTCACTTCGTGTTTGCTAATCTAGCACACGGATACAATGGATCTCGAGGATAACCTCAATGGCCTGGCAGTTACGAGATGTATTGAGCGAAGCACATTCAATTCTGAATGTATATACATATATACAGAGTGTTTGACAATTGTGGGGATAGTTTTCATGGGCAGCTACAGCGGACTAAACTAAGGCGGAAAGTCCTGTAGCATTTTTAAGTTTTCGCAATAGTCAACGAGATATTAATTTTTAAAGATTGCCCAATACGCGCGTCCGCTCAGCCTTCTACTGGTAAGCGTACGCCCGTTGCTAGCTTGATGTTCGACTCGCGGGGAGTAGGGAGTAGGCGTAGCCAGCGTGATTGGCAAGCGTCCCGCGCCGCGTATACCGTGAGTCCCGCCGTCACTCGGCGCGCTGGCCACGCCTACTCCCTATTTCCCGCGAGTCGAGCATCGAGCTAGCAACGGGCGTACACTTGCCAGTAGAAGGCTGGACGGACACGTGTATTGGACAATCTTTAAAAATTAATATCTCGTTGACTATTGCGAAAACTTAAAAATGCTACAGGACTTTCCGCTTTAGTTTAGTCCGCTGTAGCTGCCCATGAAAATTGTCCCCACAATTATCAAACACCCTGTATATATATATATATATATTAATAGTTGCTTCCCATTTCTCAAAACAACGTACCTAGGCCCATAACCTATTAATGAGGTTGATAAATATATTAGCACAGTAAACTTTATTTTATGTGAAAAGTACGTTATACAAAAAGATACTCGTAAAAAGGAGAGAAAAAAAGGGGTACATTTCTGGAAACAGAAATTTAGTAACCTAAAGATGGCGCCCTCGAGAGAAGAGTATAACAATGGCTGTAATGTGATAGAAATAATATAATAAGGCGCGAAATACGACTTGAATATTAGAATACTCTAATAGACATACTATGCAATTATTGTATTAAAAAAAACTTCAAACTTGTTAATAAAATACAATTTATTTTATTGCATAATAGTCATAAAAATTGTTATCCACACGTGTAAAATTAACTTCACTTTTTATTCTTTACTTCAAATAAAAACTTTAATTCGAATAAAATGCTGTGATCTTTTAGACTTTATAAACCAAAATATTTTTTATAATTTTTAAACAATTCTGCATAAAAATATGATAATGAGAGAAGCTATTTCTCCTTTAAAAAAAAACATTTATACATTTATACTTGTAGTTTATAAATCTTGCGTGCTAGCATTTATAACTGTTTGAACCAATATATGCATTGTATCCAATTTTAAAACTTTATTATTTATACTTTTTAATATTGATCCAATAAATGCTATACAGGCATCCACAGTATCTGATACATTATGTGAAAGGCTATTTGCAGCTGTATCTTAACTTTACAACTATTGCATTAGCGTGTCAACTATTATCTTTATAGCATCAGAGTAAGTATTGTCATTATTTAATTTGCGTTTCTTTGCAGTTTTAGTTAACGAATGTACAGAATGTAAGCTACTGCTAACTCCTGAAGACGCAGTAGAATTTGGACTGATAGTCGGAGGTGTGCAAATGTTTTCAGAGCAAGATGTCCTATGTGGAGTCTCAAAATTAGCAACATGAAGTGTAGTATCTGATGACTGAGTATTGGTTAACTCAACTACAGTTTGTGATGGTTGAGTGAGCTGTGAATTGGTTATAGATTCATCAGAAGTATTCTTCGCATATATGTCTAACCATTCTTCTTCCATATATTCCTCATCAACATGTTTTTCACAAAGTTGTTGAGTTTTTGACAATGTGTCAACCTACAGCAGAAATATACATAAACAGTATAAAACATAAATAATTTATTCAATATTAAAAAAAATACAACACAGTTTTAATAATTTAGATTGTAACAAGATTTGCAGTTATTAACAAATTAATTTTTCCAATATAAAAAATCATTGTATTTTACCTCAGTTGCAATGAAAGAGTTTTTTGAACACTTTTTTTCTATAGAGTTCCTGCTTTTTCGAGATGTGAAATAACTTTCTAAGTATTTCATGTTATTAAAGTACCAGAGACTCGGTATGTATATTTGTAAATATTTTAAAACATAAACTTTAACGAAACTAATAACACATAATAAATTAACAAAGGAAGATTGCCATGCGAGCCAAACGCTGTTGTTCGTGCGTGAAAGAATATTTTTATGAGAATTTTTTTCACTGTTTCCTAGCTCATGTAAACTGCGTGCTGACAAATTCGTCTTTAGACACAGTCTTTAGACACAGTTTCAAAACTTTAAGTTAGGATGTGAATATCAACAATTAAATTGCTGAACTGTTTTAATAATTTTCGATGCGATAGCATCTTAGAAATAATATAAAGAATATATTGCGAAAAATATTATCCCCCCTCAGCCGGGATTCGAACTCGGATTCCCCCCCATTCCGTGCGGGCGTCTTATAATAACACATAATACATTAAGAACAATTCGTAATACATTAGAATGAACGTAATACATTAGAAATGATTAAGATTATGAGAGCTTAGATTTCCATACGTACGTCGTCAATACTCGATCCTGATTTTATTGATGCTTTTACTTTAGCATTTTCGATATTAAATTGGTTCCGCAAACTGTGAAACTTGATTGAGCACTCAGTTTTCCGTAGTTCCAGGTCTAGCGAAACTGCAGCACACACTTTCTGTAGCGCCTTACTTCGGATGTGTTTATTATGATAATTAGGCGTGTTTACCGCGTATAAACATGGTTCCTCTTTGTAGGCCTCTATTAGGCTACAAACAGCTTCATTTGTCCATCTCTTTTTTTCACTTGCCACACGTAGTGGATTCCATGATTCCTTTTCTTCTTCTTTTTCTTAATTAACCTTTGGCTTTCCGACAGTCGTAGTGCCACTTTACAATCGTTATATTTAGGGCTCATACAAGGCTGAGAGCTCCAACGTATTTTCCACAAACTTGCAGCAGAGATATGCTAAACGACGACTGAGCCAGTGATGCGATTTCGAGCCCGAGCACCACAGCGATTTTCCCCCTCCACTACGCACACAGAGTCGCGCTCGGCTATTCGTGTGACGATTTCGTAATGGAGGAGAAAAATCGCTGTGATGCCCGAGTTCGAAATCGTATCACTGAACTAAGCTTCACCAAAGAATCCGACAAAGAATGTTCCCTTATCTACAGGCTCACAAATATAAACTTATATCTAATTTATATATATAAACTTATTTTGAATTACTTCCCAGCAAACGAAAATGAATTGAAATGAATTGAAAATTTTAATCCATTTTAATTCATTTGATCAAAATATAGATTGAAAAAATAGCATTTACATAATTTTAATCCTATGTCATGAATTAAAATGAATTGTATGACCCGAGTAACTTTTTTTTAAAATATAGAAATTATTTTGTTTTAATCCCACATAATAGATTAAAATGAATTAATGGTCTGCATATTTTTTTTTAATTGAAAAGAATAAGAATCGCTCTGTTTTCATCCTTTCATATGGATTAAAATGGATTTTTAAAAAATCGGAAACTTTAATTGGATAGTGTTACGTTCAAACCCCGAAGGTTTTGGTTATATGAGTTGGAAGGAAAGAGAAGGAGGAAGTACGGAAGGACGCAAACAGTAACTGTTTCGCAGGTATACGCACAGAGGCGCGTGCTGCGAGTCGAACGCACTTTTATGGCTCTGGAATATGGGTCAACGTCCCGAAAGGACGCTATAACACCTCTTTCCACGAGCAGTGCGGTCGTCGGTCCTGATTCGAGTCAAGGAACTTAATTCCTTTAACTCGGGACTGAACCATGTGCGATCTCCGAGGGCAAAGGAAAAGAATGACGAGGTCGTTATCTCTTAACTAAAAGAAAATTGAGAGTAATTCTTATTACATTTAGAGTTTATTCGATACACTACTGAAGTTTTTACAAATAATACAGAGGCTATGTATATACATATGTTATGCGTGGATGTGTATGTGTATGTGCGGCGGAAGCGGAACAGATGTGTTATTCCGGTAATTCATTTATGATGAATGTAGTCGGGGGGAAGAGGTTGAAAAAGAATCGAACGGGAACATCATAAAGGAAGGGAGAATTCGAAAGGAAAATCGGAATAAGGGAGCCCGGATCTTGGGTCGCGATGATTTCTTTGATCTCCGCTAGGTCAAAATCATCGGGACCGATGGTATATGCCCCGGAGGGGAGAGGATCGGTGTGCTGGGTAAATTGAGTGATCAGGTTTTCGATGGGTTCGTGAGGGTATAATAATAGTAATGTTAGGGACGAGGAGATGGAATGTGGATTTCCTCGACAAATTCTACGCTTGAACTAGAATCCGCCGGGGAACTTGGACGTGGTGGTTCTTTAGGGGAGGAAATGAGAGAATAAGAAGGGGGAGAGAAGGAGCGGAAGGAAGGGGGAGGAGAATCAGGGAATATTCGTTGAGTTAACGTGGAATGAGGGGAATCGGGTTGTGCGACAGGGGGTGTGGGGGAGCGTGGAGGCAACGGCGGTTGAATTACAGGCGGTTGAAGAGGAGGAGGAGGGAGAGAAGCTGTTTCGGTTGCATTAGAATTATTATCGTTACTATTATTATTAGTATCTCGCGACGTTAGGCCATCGAGATATTGGCCTAGTTTACATCGAGTACTTAGTACGCATACTAACTAGTAACTTTCTATTAAATTATTTTAATTTCGGCGATGCGTGTAAATGTGTACATGATATGTGTATTTAATTAATCATCTTGATGTATATTGTACCAGCTTAGTATACCATTCTTTGAATACAATGCCAAAATTAAGATAATTTAATAGAAAGTTACTAGTTAGTACGCGTATTAAGTACTCGATGTAAACTAGGCCATTGCGCGTAGGCCTGGTCCAGGAGGCGACGCGCGAGCCTGTTCCTTTGATGCCGGGAACGCTTGGCTGCCCTTCGGCTGCGGGGCGGGTCGGACGACGGTCGGTCGCTCACTATAGATAAGCGCGGGTATTGAAATGTGTTTTCCCCCTTTTTTTGAGAAAGCGGGTTATGCTCGAGCTTTTACTAGATGTTAGCAACCAGGGGAGGTAGAGTGAGTAAACCAAAAGGAAGAGAGGACCACGATGTTAGTGATCCTCCTGAAGTTGAAAATAGGAATGTAGGATCGTGCTTAACGTCTAGTAAAAAAGGGGGTGCGCGAATTGAAAAAAAGGGGTTGGAGTATCCGAATATATATATATATATATATATATATATATATATATATATATATATGGTATTGCAACTTACTGCTTGGTGGCGACGGCTGGACGTCGGGAGCTGCTGGGTGATTTCTCGAGATTCACGAACGAGAGTTGACTGACGACGAAAATTGAGAGTTGAGAATTCACTTGTAGAACTGAATGGTAACGAACTAGTTAGATCGTAAGTTGATGTAATCGAACGTTAACTGCGTCGGCGAAAAAAGAGTCGAGAATTCACTTGTAGAACTGAATGGTAACGTAAGTTGATGTAATCGAACGTTAACTGCGTCGACGAAAAAGAGAGTCGAGAATTCATTTGTAGAACTGAATGGTAACGTAAGTTGATGTAATCGAACGTTAACTGCGTCGGCGAAAAAAGAGAGTGAGAGTTCAAAATGTCGTGGTTTATATAGGAGTCTTCTAGGATGGATTTCTTGTGGGGTGGGTTAGGTTGATTGTTTCCAAAGTTTTGGTTGGTGGAATACCCTTCCTTAGTGATCAAAATTTTAGATTTCTAAAATTTAGTTGGAGGTTCGCGCATTAGTTCGGCTCCACCCGCAACGTAAATCCTATCGTACGTTTGTTTATTGGTATCCCATTACTGACTATAGGGCACCCTGATTTTTCTACGATTATCTATTGGCGAGTTCGGATCTTCACTCGCCCGCCCCGTCTCCTGAAGAGAGGGCAAGATGAGTCTCACGGTACCTTCCAAAGAATATTATTTGCGTTATCTATTTTTGTTTGTCGGTGATTTCTCTTTTATTAGAGGGAACACGAATTCACGTGTTTAAAATAGATAGAGCATGTTTCCATTGTCTTTTAAGATTAGAAATTATTGTGTACTCCCATAAAAGTTATGAATTCGTCCTCCCTTGCATATGTTGACACGACTTCGCGATACCCGTTTGCTTATCTCAACACTTCGATTTTACTAGAAGAGTACCTTTATCTCATGTTTAGATAATATCTATTGTTGTTCTTGAATATTCAAAGTCCGGGCGCCTTCCGGTACCGATTTTATTTATGCGGGGACCAAACGAGACCGGCAAAATTGTGCTCTTATTTAGTTTTGTTTATCTGGGTTTCCTCTGGAAGGTTCTGTTTGGCATATGCATGTGCGATAACCGACATACCGAAAATAAAAGGAAAACTCTATCGAGATAAACAATCATAAAAGGAAAACTCTATCAGGCTTATTGCCTGCTTATCGATAGATAACCGTTAATGCTCGAGTTTCTTATTCTAATAGCTTATCCTATCAGCCGTCCTTGAAAGGAGGAAATCGTGGAGTCCCCAGGACATAACAATAGAAATGGATTCAAAAGATCAGAATCTGAATTTGACACGAACAAAACGAATTTATTTCTGTCTATTTCAATCCATTTTCGTTTGCTGGGTTTAAAAGTAACAAATTACTTTAGCAATGCTCTTATTTAGATTACCCAATAGATATTTAATCGAGTACGGAAAGAACAATTTAAACTGTCATTATTAACTTACATTTTTCTATGCCTTTTTTAAGTAAAGGGCAAGCTCAAAACAAATGATTCAGATCCTTATTCTCAAAGTCACACATACATTTCGGCGATTCCTAGTCTGTATAGGCGTTGATTAGTGTTTGCACAACCCGAGATAATTTTAATTAACCACGTACATTTAATTTTATTTCAACAAAGACTGTCCACGAAATCCACTTTAATGTCATTGAAATTATTAACGTAATATTTACCTATGATTCCTTTTCACTCGACGATATTTTTAAAGCGAATAGGAAACTTTAGTTACGTGATCTGAAGCAAAGTCCTGATTGGCTCTGACAATAAGCTAGCACAAGACCACGCAAGAGAAATAGCACATGTTCTATCACAAAAATCCAGCAGAGAATCTAGCAGCGCTACCAGCAGATAAGCCATTTCCAGCAAGATAGCCAGCAAGGTAGCCAGCATAGGAGCACGCAAGCAATCTAGTAGGAAAACATGCTCCGTGTGCCGGGCTTAACTCAGTATTCGTCGAACGGTTTTTCAATCATGTCACTGATACTTACGCTGGGAAGAGCAATGTTCTCGCTACAATCTACTTTCCAATCATAGATTTAAGTGATGATGATTACGAACTCGGTCTAATGAACTTTGAGACTTATAACACGATATCGAACGTGAATGCTTCGAATAATAAATTTTASTWTGRYGAAAACGAYRTGKAAATAACGATTCCYRARGGATCGTAYGAATTGCATGCYATAAATGATTTTTTGAAACATGCAATTCCACGGAAACGTCCGCAACATGTGGTTCATGATGATAAAAAGCGTGGCATCGTCGATGATGATGTGAATAAAGATTTCCTGATGGCGCTCCATGCAAATACGAAGAAGAACGAGATAAAATGTGTCTACAGAATAAATTTTAGCAAGCCCAACAACATTAGATCGCTGCTAGGATTTTCTTCAAATCATATATTACAGCCGCGAAAATGGCACGAATCGGACTTACCCATTCACATTATCAACGTAAACATTATCCGCGTAGAATGTAACGTAACCTCGAGCACATACAGCAATGATAAACGCGTACGATATACGATACACGAATTTTCCGCGAATGTGGTACCAGGATATAAGATATCGGAAACACCGGCGTAGATCATTTACTTGCCGATCATTGCACGAAACATTTCGAATTTGACGATACGCGTCGTCGACCAGTACGGATGATTGCTCGACTTTCGAGAAGAAGAAATCACAGTCAGATTGTACATACGACAGTTACGATGATAACGCGTGTATTTGTGTATACGCGGCGTATGAGATGTTCGTGTTGAACAAACACGTCAGACATAACGCAATATTCACAAAATCAATATTTGATAGTAAATTTCAATCATTCCATTGTACCAAGAAAAAGAAACTTAACGCGTCGAACGTTGCATTTCTACAATCTTTGGGATTTGCGGTGCAAAATATCTAAAAAAATGACTGACATTTTCAACATCGAGAATGAGCCAATCTTCGAAGATCGCATCGTCAAGATCGAGACTCACACGTATAATCCATTCGCTAATACAACGTTCGGATACAGCGACGAGATAAGAATACTCATACAACAGCAAGATTTATATACATTATCGCATGAAAGTTTTCTGTATTGTGACGTGACGCCTTCGGCGGCATCGTCACAAGGGCATTGACCGAGGGAAGGAATGCTCGGGGTGGTCCTTCCAGATCAGGGAGCGAATTCACCCGTAATTAATTAATTTATATTTTCTTTCTTGATTATCGTATCATTTTGCGAGTCTGAGGGGACCCAGGAGTAGCGGAATGGTTGGCGGTTTGAGTTTGTATCACGCGGGGAGCCGAAACCTCGCCATGGAGAGGAGCAGCAAGAGAAGGAGAGAATGGAAGCGTGCTCGAGGAAGTGCCGCAGGCCCCGAGTCAAATTCGCCCCATCACCAACGGATACGGAGGTCCTGACATCCTGATATTGGATAGAAAGTGACGGCTCCGGAGGGAAGAAACAGAAGGAGGACCCCGCCGCGCGGCCGAGCGGATGGAGGGTCCTAAGGTCAGCGAAGGACCTCGGGGAAGATGCCCGTTCCGACCTGGCCAGCCGGACGGATCCTGCCTCTGAAAGAAGTCAAGCTTCCTGAGGACATTGACGGACCTCGCAGGAGTTTCCATCTAGATGGATTCAACCGATCTAAGGACTCCGTAAGGATCGAGGGCGCCTCACGTACAATATTGAGGGGATGCGCCCAAAGATCGGCGCAGAACTCGAGGGGCCTGGGCGAACGCCAACGGCAACCACTGTTCGGTGAGCAAGGATCCGAAAAGGACGACATCGAGCGTGCCCGACTATTCTGATCAGCGGAAATCTTGTAAGCCATCATTCCAGCCACTTAGCAGCTCCGGGTTGGGCTGAAGTCTCTTCCGTATCGCGTATTGAGCTCGTGTGTGATTCGGGGCGAGTGGAGCTGAGTCGGAGCTCCATAGAAAAGTATTGTCACGAGGCTGGCCTGCCCTGGGTAGTGCGGGTGAATAAACTGCTCCCGGAGAAATCGCGAACTGATAGTCGTTTTGTGTCGTTTCTTTATCGTGTCGTGTATCGGATCTTGTAAATTGTCGTGCGGCGGATACTGTAGATCGTCGTGTATTCGAGATTGTAATTGCCGCATATTAAAGATTGGACGTATATCGTATCGAGACGAGATCGCGCCCATTCGCGGGCTGCGGCGCTTACCGTGTCGTTTCTGGTGCGAATCCGCGGCTCGCGGACAGCCATCCCTTGGCGGCACCTCTTGTCTCTCTCGATACTTTATTCGTCCTGTAAATGATCGTGTTGTGAGATCTTATGTTAATTGCATCGAGCGCGAGTCAGCGACAAGTTTAGCGTTTTGCGTGCGGAGTTATATTGAGGATTAAAAGCGTAATCTTGTATTCGCGAAAAACACCACGCCGAGTTCGAATGTCTATTTGAGGTCACGTATTCGACTCTCTTCAACTCCTGTTACTTCTTTCTCTATGTTTTATATTGCTTTCATTTCTTTCTTTATTAAATATACTTTTGTCGTTTATTTTTACTGAATTCTGTGCTGTGCTTATTGCTTGACCCTCTCTCTCTCAGATTTTGCTGACCTAATCAAACAATCATGCCCCTCTGTCACACTGAGCGGGGAGCGGCCGGACTAATTTGGCGATTAACAAAATATATTAGAGTGGTGCGATTCGCGCCTGGCGCCCATTGTCTTAAGTATTGCAATTACGTGTCGAAATCGTTTCTTTGTCGCGTATTGTCTTGCTCATTTCATCGCGTATCGCGCTGTCTTCGTCGTCGTGTATCGTCTCATTCGTGCAGTCGCGTAGTCTCGTTTTTGCTAGCGAATTCCTTACGGTAGCGCGTATCGTTTCGTCTCCGTCTCGCGTAGGGTCTCCTCTTCGTTTCGCATATGGTCTCTTCTTCGTTTCGCATACCATCTATACTCTTCGGTGCGTGTATCGTTCCGTCTTCGTTTTGCGTATAATCTATTCTTCGTTTCGCGTAATAAGCTCTTTAAATCGTCACGTATCACTTTAATCGTACGGTCTACAAATGTGGATGGGCTCTTGCGGGATTCGGCGATCCCGGAGGCAACCCCGTCGTCGCAATACATCGAGGGAAAACTGACGATAAACAAACCAATTGCGGGGTCTGATGTGGCATTAGGAAATAATTGCGTTGCGTTCATGTTCGATGAGATTCGATATGAACTCGACGGTGTGGACATTGATCGCAACAGAAACGTAGGTATAACCAGCACGCTCAAGAACTATGTAACCATGTCATCTAAGAAAAGTGTAATCGCGAGGAATGCTGGTTGGGAACCATGAAATCTTCCAAATGGATACTTTAATTTTTGCATTCCATTCAACATGCTATTGGGATTTTGTGAAGATTACAGACGCGTAGTGATTAACGCTCGTCACGAATTGATTTTAATACGTTCACGTAATGACAATAATTGTTTAATTGGCGATCCGACGCGAGAGACGGAAATCGCATTGTTCAAAATACAGTGGCGGATGCCGCATGTGTTGTTCAACGAAATAAACTATCGAGCTCTGGAAAGCGGGCGATATCTCAGCTTGGCTTTCCGCTCGTGGGATCTGTACGAGTTTCCGATATTGCAATGCACAACCAAACATTCGTGAGCTACCAAGATACTCACAAGTAACACTACCCAACTGTCACTCACCGATTACAACCAAACTTTGCACATCGATAAAAAAAATATTGAACCCCTGTTTTTTTATTTTTCCGGAACTCGGTTCCTAGGGGTAGAAACCACCCCTATCAAACCACAGGCAAACTAACCCATTGGAGTCTGAAAAGTGGGAGTTTTATCGCTTATTTTTCTTGAAATAATTTAATTTCACACTATAAACCAGCTTATTTATATTACTTTT
>JANQDE010000230.1:64753-86964 GCA_037157785.1 Cephalotes varians | reverse complement strand
TGTCATCTCGGAACACATTATAAAATTTAATCATTCAATTGACTGGGACAACGTTAAAATATTAGATCACGAATCCAAATTTTATAAAACAATTATTTCCGAAATGATTCACATAAAAGAACAGAAAGCTAGTTTGAATCTCAGCAGTGATACAGAGCTGCTTGATGAGTCTTACTTCGACATACTTAGCGAATTAGCATGTCTTTAATTTTTATAGAACATCTAGTATATCTACTCGACATATTATACTAACAAACGCTTATAGCGACTTAAGAACGCATTGTATATTGATATTATTTATCGTATTGTTGTTCTCTGTGTTCTCGCATTGCTTTTCTTATTTGATATAAATAACTTTTACTACTTTATTATATTTTGAGATCTAGCAGCGCCAAGTTTTTTTACATTATTAAAAATTTTTTTATTCCATTAAAATTTTCTCATTTTGTAATGTTTCTTTAATTCTTTTTAATTGCAATATCAGGAGACACGGTAGTGTCTCGGGTGTCAAATATATCGAGCGATATACATCGCCCGAGACACTACCGTGTATCTTTACGCGAGCCGGTGAGATGCGAACACCTGAGATTTTCGGATCTCAATAACGACTGAACCGATCAAATTCTAAATAGGCTCAATCGATAGCTTGGGTATGAATTACATAATAAAAGTGTTTTTATTTCTTCTCTGCATGCACTACGAGCGGAGATATTGCAATGCAAAGTCTGATTTTAAGCAATTTTACATTAAGAAACGTCATTGTCATTATTAACATTATTATTGACGTCGTCGTCGTCGACTTTGTACGATTGCACGGTTCGTCACGAGAGGTGCTAGCCATCAAGCTCAAGTCTCTGTCAGTTTCGGGTCGCGCGTGGAGGAGATTATACACACGCATACACACACACACACGCGTCCATGCGCCCACGCGCCCACGCTCCCACGCGTCCACGCAATCACGCGCCCACGCTACCCACGCTCCCACACGCGCACGGACGGACGGACGGACGCGTCCATGCTACCACGCTCCCAAGCGCGGACGAACGGACGGACGGACGGACGAACGGACGCACTCACGCGCCCACGCTCCCACGCGCGGACGGACGGACGCGCTCACGCGCCCACGCTCCCACGCGTGGACGGACGGACGGACGGACGCGTCCACGCGCCCACGCGCCCACGGGCCCACGCACTCACGCATCCACGCACCCACGCACGCACGCACGCACGCACGCATGCACGTTCGGAGAGATAAAAAGAGAAGGACTTGTGTACGTGTGCTCTCACTGTTTGGCTAGCATCGAATGATAGAAACGCGTAGACAATCTGTTGTCTCTTTCTTCCTGATACTATGGCTGCGTTCAGGAAGCGCGCTTTCAGCGCTATTGCGTCTATCTTTATCATTTATTAGACGTAAAATAAGGTTGATACGATAACGTTGCTAGCGCTCTCCCCGAACGTATCCTATATCTGTGCTACGTTGTCTCGTAAAAGTTAAGTTCGACTGCGTTCTGTTATTCACTGCGAGTACTTATTATCTATAGTGCGCTTTACGTATGCTATAGATTTTGAGCATTCGCAGTGAATATCGGAACGCATCTCTAGGTCATCGGGCTAACGAAGTTCGCTGCCTCGCAATGTTTCTTGTTGCACATGGCGCGAAACACTATATGCTTTTAATTAGATTTAAAAATAAAAATTAATATTAATTGAAATAAATATATTATGTTATATTATAAATTAATTGAATTTTTCATTATGTATATAAAAAAATGTAAAGTAATTCAAGAAATTACGGAAAAAATAGAAAGAATATAAATAATTAATATAACAGAATAACAGAATAACAGAAATTCACTCTTGTCCAGCGTGTATGTTTCTTCCATGAAAATCATTTATAATTTATTTAGAGGACAATCTTACTGCTAAAACGAGAACAATTAAGTTAAATATTAAATATTATTTCTTACTGAAAAAGTTATTATTATTTTTTAATAGCAAATTAAAATATAGTGTAGTAAAATAACAAGATCAAAAAAAGTTATTTTTGCAATAATATTAACAATTCTATATTTCTCTTTTTTAATAAATGACATATACATTATTGCTTAACGGAAACTGCGAGAAGATGGTTTCTTCCGTCACGAAGTATGAAAAATTATCGTCTTTGATATTGCATAATTTTTATGTGTAAATTTGTTTCTTCCCACACAATACGGATGACTGTTTATTGACAGTTAGTCGACTTTTCCCAGTCGGCGTAAAGTCGACCATGAAAAGCCAACTATATGTCGACTTAACTTGAAAAGTCATCTTACTGTCAACTTTTAGTCAACTGATAGTCAATTTGGAAAGTCAACTCTCAGTCGACTATTTTTGGGACATTCGTCAATTATTAGTCAAATATAAGTCAATATTCTGCTTTTTAAAAATTGACTCTTGACTTCTCTAGTCAACTTATAGTCAACTCATAGTCGACTTCGTGTTGTGTAGGTTTTTACATTACACTATGTTAAAATAATTATCTTATTATATTATATTACATAAAAAATATGTTTATCATAAATTTCCATAAGATATAAATAAAATAGAGAGGATAGATAGAAGGATAGATAGAGAAATAGATACAAGAATAAAACACTTAGATCGAAAAAAAGCATTGAGAAGTGTTTGAGAAATGTGTGAAACCTATATTAAGGCCAATTTACATGATTTATAATCCACAATAAATTTGAAATAATATTTATAAAATCATAAAAAATAAGAAGTATATTTAGAAAAATATACATATGTACTTCTAAATCATCTAATGTTTTCTATATTGCACGAAACACAATATTATAACTAAAATTATATTCTTATTCTATTACAAATTATAAATTATCTAAAATAACCTTTACCCTAGAAATACTAAATAATTTTTTCGATTTTTTAATAACCTTTACCCTAGAAATACTAAATAATTTTTTCGATTTTTTAATAACCTTTACACTAGAAATACTAAATCATTTTTTCGATTTTTTAAGTTAAAAATCGGAATTTGATAAAATTATCGGAATTTTAGAATATAATAGAAAATATTGAGTTGGAACAAAAGTTCGTAGCGTTTTTTTAGCTTAAAATTCTATTTACAATATTTTCATCAAAAATGAATAAAATTTAAATTTAAAAAAAAGGATTTTAAAGCTTGAAATCTCTACTTAACTACTCAAAAGCTTATCTTTTTTTTTTGAGTTAATGTGAGTTTGGTAATTTTTACATACAGAAAATTATGAGTTGAAAATGATGGAAAATTTTCTTTTTACTTTGTTGGTTTGTAACGTCTATTGTGAAAGTTTGAAGCTTTCCCCACAAATTTTACAAATGTTTCTACGATTTTTTATTTTTAAGTTATTTGCAAGTTAAGTAAACAGGGATTCTGACTTTGATTGCTCATAACTCCATTAAAAGTCATCGCAATTTGTAAAACAGATTCTGAAAGCAGAAACTTTGCTTTATCAAATGATGTTATACTAATAACAGAATAGAATTCTAAAATATTATATTTTTATATTATTATTTATTTATAATAATTATTTTCATTCTAAAATCCAGATAATTATATCAAATTCCGATTTTTTATGATAAAATAGAATAATAGTTTAAAAAATCGAAATGACAAAAAATGATTTAGTACTTCTAATGTAAAGGCCATTTTAGATAATTTATAATTCGTAATAGAATAAGAATATAATTTTATTTATAATATTATGTTTTGTGCAATACAAGAAACATTAGATGATTTAGAAATATACAATCGAAAAGATAATGACTCTATATATAAAAAGTTTAAACTAATGATTTTAATTATGTAAAATTTGTAAGATACATAAATTTATTTTTCTTTACTGATTGCACCATTTAATGACAGATAAAATATAAAAAAGTATCAAGTATAAAAAATGTCAAATATAGACGACCTCCTCGTACACGAAAAGCTGCTTTAAAAAATGCATGATATCATTACAAAATTACCATTTTAAAAAAAAGTAAAAAAAAGGGTGTCAAGTATAGGCGTAATTTAAAACACCTCGAAAAAATTAATGTAYTAAATTAAAAAATAAAACCTAAGTGRTACGAATTATTACACTCGAAAAAAACTAATGTATCAAATTAAAAAATAGAACCTAAGTGATAATATCTTTGTATTTCCACTTAAAGAATCTTTCTATTTTAATCCATAATAATGAATCCTAATAATATTTATATCATTTGTATAAAAGATTTGATATCAAATAAATGGCGCCAAGTTATAATCCCATTATTTCGAAAGTTCTATAATAATAAACCTCAATAATATGTATATCATTTCTATAAAAGATTTGAAATCAATAAATGGCGCCAAGTTTCATATAACCATTCCAAAGTCTTCCTATTCCAACCCAAGTAGTATGTACCATTCGAGAATCTTCCAATTCAAGTAGTATATGTTGGAATTAAAAAGAATTAAAGAGGAAACACTACAAAATGAGAAAATTTTAATGGATTAAAAAAATTTTTAATATTGTAAAAAAACTTGGCGCTGCTAGACCTCAAAATATAAAATAGTAAAAGTTATTATACCAATCAAGAAAAGTAATGAGAAGAATTTATGGCGTATGCGATGTGAACATAATAATAAATAGTATGCATATGTGCGAGCGAATAAATTGATTAGGCGCGGTTAAGAAGGAAGTATAAAATTAAGTATTAGATAATATAATAATTATAAATTTTAATTATAACAATTGTATTATAACAATTGTAATTTTTTTTTTTAACTAGACCTCAATATATAATAAGGTAGTAAAATTTATACCGAATGAGAAAAGCAATAGAAAGAATTTAAAGATGTATGCGATGCGAACAATAATCAGTATAAGCATATGTGCGACCGAGTAAATTGGTTAGACGCGACTTAGAATGAAGTATAAAATTAAGTATTGGATAAGATAATATTTATAATATCTTAATCTTAATTATAACAATTATAATTTTAACGTTAATGTTAATGTTGATTAAAAAGTAAACGTTCATTTTTTCTATGTAAAATTTATTTATTATATTTTGAGGTCTAACAGCGTCAAGTTTTTTTACAATATTAAAATTTTTTTTTAATCCATTAAAATTTTCTCATTTTGTAGTGTTTCCTCTTTAATTCTTTTTAATTCCAATATATACTACTTGAATTGGAAGATTCTTGAATAGTACATACTACTTGGGTTGGAATAGGAAGACTTTGGAATGGTTATATGAAACTTGGTGCCATTTATTGATTTCAAATCTTTTATAGAAATGATATATATATTATTTGGACTGAGTAATATTATACAAAACAATAGATTATATATTGTTAACTATCGAGATAACGGTTATATGAAACTTGGCGCTACTCATTGATTTCAAATCTTTTATACAAATGATATACATATTATTTAGGCTGAGTATTGTAAATAACAAATAATATAAATATTATTAGGGTTCATTATTATAGAACTTTCGAAATAATGGGATTATAACTTAGCGCCATTTATTTGATATCAAATCTTTTATACAAATGATATAAATATTATTAGGGTTCATTTATGGATTAAAATAAAAAAATTCTTTAAGTGAAAATACAAAGATACTATCACTTTAGTTCTATTTTTTAATTTGATACATTAGTTTTTTTCGAGTGTAATAATTCGTACCACTTAGATTTTATTTTTTAATTTAATACATTAATTTTTTCGAGGTGTTTTAAATTACGCCTATACTTGACACCCTTTTTTTTACCTTTTTTTTAAAAGGGTAATTTTGTAATGATCCTTATCTACCCTGATGAAAATAAAAATTGGAACGTAAGTCGAACATGTAAGAAGAGTGACAGAAGCGTAAACGAAGCTTCTAAGAAGCGAAAATTGGAACAACGAACCATAAAAGAGGCGTTAACGCCTCTTTTATATTTGTATGCGAAGGAAGAACCATCATTGAATGCATAAAACATATCGAAGCGAATGTTTTACAGTGTCCTGAACGCACGCGCCCCTGGTTTAGAGATCAATTTATTTCTATCGCTAGGCGTTTTTACAACAACACTAAGCACAATATTAATTTAAACGCAAAATTCGATGATAACAGACAATTTCTCTCGTCCTGGTTGAGGTCCACAAAAAAATTTATCAGGGAGCATCCAGAATTAATGTTTACAAGGGCAGACAAAGGCAACACCACCGTGGTGTTAAATCGACACAATTATATTTCCAAAATGGAAAACTTGCTACCTGACAACAACACTTACGATGAAATGAAGGCCGATCCCACAAGAAAATTGACAAACGATCTTCGCTCACTATTGTCGAGATGGAAGAAAAAGGAAATTATCGATGAAAGCATCTATAGGATGTTAATGAACAACGATGGTATCATATCGAGAGCCTATAGTCTGCCAAAAATCCATAAAACAGGACATCCCTTAAGAATCATTGTCTCCTCGGTCAACAGCCCCCCTATACAATCTAGCCGACTACTTACATCGCATCATCAAAAAGAGTATTCCTGCAGCTCCTAGCCACATACCCAATAGCTATCATTTAGTCAAGCAACTGAATGACACTCCGTTTGACCCAAGTTTGAAACTAGCATCTTTTGATGTAGTTTCATTGTTCATCAACGTGTCCACAGACTTGGCCGTCACTTGCATTTCCGACAAATGGCACTTAATTTCCGTGCACTCTCCCATTCCACACGAAGAATTTCTTATAGCAATCCGATTTGTCCTTAACTCGACCATCTTCACGTTCAACAGGAAATATTACAAGCAGATTTTTATCACCCCGATGGGTTCTCCGTTATCACCGATTGTAGCGGACCTGGTACTACAACACTTAGAGACGAGAGCAATCAATATGTTACCTACACGACTGCCGTTTTACTACAGATATGTCGATGATATTTTCTTGGCTTGTCCGTATGATCTTGTAAATAACGTTTGAGATATTTTTAATTCATTACATGAGCGCATTAAATTCACAGTAGAGGTGAGTGAGAGCAATTGCTTAAATTTCTTAGATGTCACGGCTGTAATTTCTGACAGAAAAATTAATTTTGATTTATACATGAAACCGACCTTTTCCAGTAGATACATTAACTTTTACTCGGACCATCCACTTTCTCAAAAGAAGGCTATCGTGTATGGCCTGGTCGACAAAATCATCTTTCTTTCCAATCCCCGTTTCCATAAAAAGAATTTTATCGAAACTATCAATATACTGCTTGATAACTGTTACTCTTTACCTTTCATGTTCTCCACTATCCGTTCCAGACTTAAAAGCCTCTTTTACAATAGAAAAGAATCTGACTCTAGTCTTTCTGAGAAGATGAAGGAAAAACGTTTCACGTTTCCGTACGTGGAATCCATATCCGAACTTCGCAACTATCAACAAAAAATGCAATATTAAAACTGGCTTTTCCATCCCCAACACTCAAAAAATTCTTCCATTTGGAAAGGACCCCTTACATGCTTTTTTTCATAATAACGTAGTGTATAAAATGTTCTGCCTGAATTGCGAGGCCACGTATGTCGGCCAGACAAAACGCCAATTAAAAACAAGAATTCTAGAACACTCTGCAGATATTAAAAAGAAAAACGGTCTTTTATTTCCAACCACCGGATCAATGATGAACATGATTTTAATTGGACCGACATCAAAATCTTGGATCACGAACGCAACAAAAAAAGATTAATATCTGAAATGGTGCATATTATAAAACAGAAACAAGACCTAAACAGACAGAGTGACACTGATTTTTTACCAGAGGCTTACTTCCCTTTTCTCAACTTATCGTCTCCCCCTTAGAGCCACCCACTCTATCTACTTCTGGGCTCCCTATCTTCCTAAAAATACGTTCCCCCTCCCTTCACTTTTCATCCATGAACCAGGTTCCTGGTCTTGGTTTTCGCGTCTTTCTTTTCATTTCTCTCACGCATCCATCATAGAACTTCAGTAATAGGTAACTTATCACACATTCCAATTACTCGAAAGGTGAAAACCTATAATTTAAAATTACATTTTAGTTAAAAAATTCTTTAATACTCGGACTACATAAAAGTTGACGTATCTTATGGAATGGGACTGGTATACTCCTACACTCTCACCAACCACAAAAAAACGACTCCGCCTGGCATTTGTTTGATTGACGATGCTTTAGAACCACGCTATGTTCAATTTTCGAGCGAGTACCGTTCTTTTAATTGTAATTTTTAAGTTGTAATTTTTCAAATTGTTAATTGCGGCACTGAAGATGGCTTGATGTAAGCTGAAATGTATGGGATCAAGATTTTAGTTTGTTAAATATAAGTTTGTTAAGCACGAACATCTTGCTTGGCTCATTGCCCTTGTCTTTCAGTTTTTTAATTTTAAATCAAATCTTCCACCTTCCTTGTTCCCCCCTCTTCGAGTCGTACTCCGCTCTCCCTCCCTTGCCGCCCCCCCCCCCTCGAAATGTGCTCCGTTCTCGTTCTGTGTTAGATGCCTTCTCTCTGTGATTGGACGGAATTTTTCAAACGATTTGCTATATCAAGACTCCAACTCATATTTTCTAGCTCCCTGGCTAATTTGATCTCACNTACAGCTGCGATGATGCATTCCTTTATAAATTTTCCTTCAGAAAACGATTTGGAATTTTTTGCTATTAAATTTGAAATTGCATACGACGCTGTAAGAGCGTCAAGCGCGTTAAGAGCTTTTTCTGAAGGTGTAGCATTATCAACATGAGAACTTGAACTATAACCTTCTTGATAAGTTAATTTTAATCTTTCAATTATATCAGATTTCTCCTTGTCCACGTATATTGAATAATTTTTTGAATGTTTAATATTGTAATGTTTATGAAGAACATACTTTTTAACAACAGAGGGTTGATAATCACACAGAAGACAAGTGGTTTTATTATGAATAGATGCAAAAAAATTTCTTCCCATACCTTGTCAAAAGATTGCACGCATCCATCCAGCCATTAGATAGATAGATAATATTTATTTGATTCCTCTTAGAGTTACAATTTCTTATACACAAAGGTCTTACAACTACCTAAACTAAACCCTAAACTAAACCCAGTACACACACACACACACACACACATTCGCTTTAATCCTACTCTACGCGGACCTCCCCTTCCGGCAGACATCTCTACTCGACTTTTCAGCCAGGGGTTCTCATACTCTCTTCATTCATACTTACGTAGTTTTTTCCATACATCCATTCCCATCTCCCCCATTCACTTCCCCTCCCCTATATTCCTCCAGCCTTCTTAACCACTCTTCTCCCTCTCCCTCCTCTCCCAAAACCACCTCGATCATGTTTTCCCAGTTCCCTTCCGCCCTCCATATCCCACAATCCTCCCACACGTGCCTCCAACCCTCCTGCCCCAAGCCACACATTCTACATCTCCTTTCATTCTCCCCTTCCCAGTATGTCCCCTCCCTCATCTCGTTCCCCAGCCTAAACCTAGCCACCCTCTGCTCTCTCCTCACCCCTTCCTTTAGATACCCCGGTACCCCGTCCTTCTTGATCCTCCTGTACCACTTATTGTATTTCGACTTCTCAATTCTCCTCCACCTCTCCGCTCTCTGCATCCTCCCTTCCTTCTCTATCAACACCTGAGCTCTCCATTCTCCTGTCTCCCTTCTTTTTCTCAACTCTGCTAACCTTACTCCTCTCTCTTCGTAATACCTTATCCTGTCGATTTCCCACTCTGATAAACCCTCCCCACTCCCCTCTCTATCCCTGATCTCTTTCAAACACAACCTTGCTATCTCGCTGCCCTCCCCTCTTTCCAATCTTTTCTCAAATCTCCAGACTCTTTGCCCCGCCCTTCCCCTCAATAAATCCCTCTGGACCTCCTTCCTCATCATATACCCCGGCGTCCTCCAATCCATCCCCAGTAACCACCTTATATACCTTTTCTGCAACCTTTCCACACTATCCCATTCCCTCCACCCCCAAATCTCCACCCCATACCCAACCACTGACCACTAAGGCGTCGAATAACCACAACCTTCTACACCAATCCACTGAACCTCCTCTTCCCAATCCCCCACACTTGATCCCTAATCGCCGCTCCTTTTCTCACTCTGTCTTTTATTTGCGCCTTCCTCCCCCCGTTTCTCTGGAACACATACCCTAAATATTTGAACTCCCTCACCTCCTCCAGCCTCTCCCCCTTCCACCACCACTCTAACTTTTTCTCTCTTCCTCCTCCCCTCCTAAACCTCATCATTTTTTATTTATTCACGTTGACTTCCAAACCCTTCTCCGACAAATATTTCTCCATCCCTCTCATCATTCCCCTCATTCCTTCCTCTTCCTCCGCTAGCAATACTACATCTTCTGCATAAGCCAATACGAAAACCCTTCTCCCTCCTACCTTTACCCCTCCCCCCCCAACCGTTCCTACACAGATAATCCTCCATATCCGCCGTCAACAGATTGAACAGATATGGGCTCAATGGACAACCCTGCCTCACCCCCCTACCTGTCCAAAATTCATTCCCCATCTCCCCCTCGGCTCTCACTCTATTCCTCGTCTCCCTATATAAATCCCCATATCTTTCCACTAATCCCTCTCTTACCCCTCTCTCTCTCATCGCTTCTAACAGAATCTCCCTATTCACTATGTCGAAAGCCGCCCTCAGATCTATAAATAGCGCTATTACATCTCCCCCCTTCCTGCTCAAATTTCTACTAACCAGGTAATTTACCACATAAATGCTATCCATCGACCCTCTTCCTCTCCTGAACCCCGTCTGGCTCTCCGGAATCAATTTCTTTCCCTTCACCTCCTCCCTCAGCTTCTCCGCTAGCACCTCCGCATACACCTTATATAATGACCCGGCCAATATCACTCCTCTGTACTCCTCTATCTTATTGCCCTCTCCTTTTTTTAGCACCGGCACCACTATCCCTTCGTTCCATTCCTCAATCCACCCCTCTCCTACCCAAATCCTCCATATGTTCCACACCCAATCCTGCATATTCTTTCCTCCAAACTTCCTCTGCTGGTATATCATCCCCCCTGCCGCCTTCCCTGCCCTCAACTTTCCAATCGCCCTTATAATTTCCTCTCTTCTTATCTCCCCCTCCTCCTCTCCCCTTATTCCCCTTTCTGCTCTCACCACTTTCCAGTCCACTCCCCCTAATTGCTTCTTGAAATAATTCTCCCATTCCCCTATCCCAATCCCGCTACTCCCTCCCCTCTCTTTTCTTCTTTCCCTATTCACCACCTCCCATACCTGCCACACCGTTTTCGCTTTTTTAACCATTTCTTCCCAAGCTCTATTTTCCTCCTCCTTTTTCTTATCACACAGCCTTATATCCTTTCTTCCTTTCTTTGTACACGTCCTTACATCCCCTCCCCTCTCTCCATCTTCTTAATTCCCTTCTTACCTTCGACTTTTCTTTCTTACATTCTTCATCCTAGCCCCTTCTCCCATTCCCTACTCTCCTTACCTCTCCCTCCTCTAACACTTCTTATTCTCTTTTTCATATTCTCTCATTCCTCCTCTATCCCCCTTTCCTCATCTCTCATCTCCTCCATCCTCCACCCCCTCACCTCTCCACCAAGTTTTACTTATAATTAAAAGATTGATTTTCATTTTCAATTGATGTTATAGCAATAATTAGATGTTAAAAAATTTATTAAATTTGTTAAAAATTAATAAAATAAGATAATTTTTACATCTTAAAAAGCATTTTACTTTTGATTGACAGTATATCATGTAACAGTGTGAATGTAAACACTGTCACTAATGGTCTTTCACCCTACTCGAAAGCTAAAACGAAAGCTGTGAATTAAATGAATAACATCTAAGATGTTAAAGTACAAATGATGGCCTAAAAGGAATTTAAATTCGCGCATTATACGAAAACATTCCGTGACCACTGTATAGTTATAGAAAATAAAGCCCAATGATTAATATAAATAGATACATAAACGTTTACACAAAATCGAATTGCTAAAGTTTCATTCTGAAATAAAGATGTAATTGTACAGACTTATAATAAATATAAATGTAATGTTTCCATTCATCAATTTCAACAATTCAATAAATACAATTTATTTATATCGTTGGAAAAATAATATAACTAGTATATGCCGATTAATCATAATCCTACATCCACTAATTTGACACTTGTCCAATCCACTTGGACAAGAACAATGACCGAACTTTTGAATGTACATATACAACATACACAAGTATTATATTATATCATAATTATTATTATTATATATCGTTCGATTTTTATCCATTACTTGAATGTGTATTTCATTCGATGTTATTCGTTATCTTTGTTTTTTTGAAGATATCTGCACCACTTTATTATTTAAATTTTCAGAAAATTGTACAGAATTGTGTGTACAGAAAATTAAAAAAACTGATTATTATTGTAAGTATCGTTATTATAATAATGCTCAGTTAATTACAAAAATAATATAAAAATAATTTACATTAACTTAATTAACAAAGATAGATGAAAAATGAACATTTCGAGGTATTTCTTATTTCTTACAAGAATGATATCCTATATGAGCCGATGAAGACACAACACTTATTAATATATTAATATAATATCTCTTCTTAAATATATATTTAATTATATTTAACTTCCTAATAATAATAATTGAACGTTGCCTTTGATTCATAATATAACAATATAACAATAAATTTACAAATATTACCAAATAAGAAAAGTGTCGTGACTCTTCTATATATATATATATATATATATATATACATATACATATATATATATATATATATGTATAATATAGAAGGCAGTAAGACACAGAATGTTTCAGACTATCCATACACTCTTTTTAAAATTAAAGGAAATGGATTTTAATCAAAAATATTTCAAACAATTTTTTTATATAATATGATTCAGTGTTCTGTATAAAAAGTATTAAGATTAAATTTTCAAAAAATCAATAATCTAGAAGATATTTTACATTTTATTGCACTTTTTGACATAAAATATAAAATATTTTGTGAACCACTCATTTAGTACTTTAATAATCAATTAATATAATATGGTTATTTAAAAAAAAAAAAGTAGTTGCATCCAATTCTAAAAAAGGCATGACATCGATTACTCGCATCTATCGAAGTTGTTGCCGCTTTTCTGCAATGTTGATTGGTTCTCTTTCTGCGCTAACTTCGTGAGCAGCTGTCATCGTGGAGTTAGCAAATATCAATTTATAGACATGTGCATTAATAGAAGATTATTATTGCAATTTATTAAAAAAAAATATAGAGTAAAAAATAAAAAACTAAATAGCGCGCGCGAAACGCGCGTCTATGGTGTCTAGTATTGCAAATTGTATAATTTTTTTGTAAAGTAACTGTTTTTTTTTTATACCAACTGGGTCATCTTATTATTTTGTGTATAAAAGTATTAAGATACAATTATCAAAGAATGAATAGTTTCCAATAAATATTTTATATTTCACATAAAAATATGGTAAAATAAAGTGTAAAATATTTTATAAACTGATTTTTTTCAAAAATGTAAATTTAATAAGTAATAGAATAAGAGGAATGAGAATTATATCATGTAAAAAAATCATATAATTCCATTTAAAAAAATGGTGATAACCTTCATAACCTTAAAAAATTGATTTTTTTTTAAATTAATTTTACATATATTATATGTCTCCTTTTAAACCAATTTTAATTTGAAACATTTTTGATATATACTATTATCTTCATTTTAAAACGAGTGTACAAGTGATCTGAGATATCCTGTACACACACACACGCGCGCGCGCGCACACACACACACACACATATATATATATAGGAGTACAAGTGATCTGGTACATCTGCTGTGTGCGTGCATACGCAGGCGCATATATGTATAAAATGTAAAGAGAATTACAATCTGCCAAGAATTAATTGTTCAAAATTTAAAGATGAAGAGAGAGAGAGAGAGAGAGTGTGTGTGTGTGTGTGTGTGTGTGTGTGTGTGTGTGTGTGTGTGTGTGTGTGTGTGTGTGTGTGTGTGTGTGTGTGTGTACACCCTTATTTGTCATTCCTACTAATCCTATGAGAATATTTCTCTGTTCTATTTCATATATTTTCATAAAATTTCAAAAGTCTTGTTCCACTTAATATTTATCTTATATAAATGTCAAACCCACAGCACAATCTCAATGTTCTAGTCAAAAAAGTCTTCCCAAACTTCTTTCTCTTTCCAGTGTTTCTTAAATTTATTAGCCATCTCCTCAAATCAATAAAATTTTGTTATTATATAAGAAGAAATTCTCATTGATATCGCTTTGCCATTTTTCTCTCTAACTTGCGCATCTTTTTTTCGCTCATCTCAGATTGTTCTTGTGGCTGAGCGAAGAACCATGGAGCCAAAATCTGCTTCCAGAGCATCCAGCTCCCCCTCAATGGTACCTGTAGAATTTTCAAAATATGCAATGACAAGAGTTCCATGTATATGCAATCTTTTTGTAACATTAAATAAAGAAAACAATGCAAACAATTTGCTAAAATTCCTACCAGAAGCCACAATAACCAGAAGTAATTTGAAACGAGGGACAGGATTTGCAATCCTGCTGTTAATATAATTAAATCTTTGATGTGTCTGTAAACAATATTTTGATTATTGAACAAGAGAAAGCAACAGTGACAAGAAGTTGCAGTAAACACTCACTCTGCTATACCACCTTCCATATTGAGATCGACACCAGGATCCAAGAGTTGGCCAGATTCTGAATATGTGGCATGAGCCATATATGACATGAATTGATAACTTCCTACATATACAATTATAGAAAATGCCATTAAACTCTGTAATGATAACGTAATGCATAAAGGATTTTGTAATTATAGCATTATATCTGTATCCATCAGACGTGAGATTCAACTTACTATTGTCAATGTGGTAAACTCAAACAATATCATTGTCACTGCAAAGTGAATTCCCATTGCACCTAAGGCCATGTAGATGTAGAAACTCAGCGTAGAGACATTTTCTTCCTTTATCTGCTTCGCTCCCTTAGTCAATATCTTACCTTTCTTCGTCTGCACAGAATACCAAGATCCTCAGATGCAAATGTATTTCACCAATTAATAACGATACGTATCTTCGATCAGAATCTTACGTTATTCTACGTTATTTTTAAGTAAGTTCATGACATGAGTAGTTAAACAATTGAAGCGTTATACGTCGATTAATTAAAAATAAACATTTATTACAAAAAAAATGTAAGATATTAAGGATCCGAGAAACTCACCGTCATCTTGCTTGTACTTCTTGTTGAAAAAATTGCTTTAGCACGACATGTAAATGATATCAAAGTCGATGACGAGAATAACTAATGACAAGAAGCTAACCTAACGTCGCGGCGTGTAGCACGCACGTGTGTACTCTTTGATTATAAGTTTGTTCTTTTTAGTTGAACTATGTCAGTGTGTTAGCGAGCCGAGTTTTTTGCGCATGAGTGATCATATATTTATTTGTGATGCTTAAAATCCCTAAAAATTTTTGCATCTAAGGGCCACTTTTACCAACGTCGGTTAAGTTAACCGATGGTTAAAGTGTCAACCGTGATTGGTTCATTCTGGTCAAAGACAAATGCGATTGGATAATTCCATTGGAATTAACCGTCGGTTAATCTAACCGACGTTGGTAAAAGTGGCCCTAAAACGAGATAAATATAAGGTCTGTTTTTTATTCCTGCACTCTCTGAACTGGTACACACGGTGCAATAAGTTGAAGTAAACATATGTTTATTTCACTTGGAGAGAGAGAAAACAAGAATGCTGAGTGCAAAAAGTGCAAACAACGCGAATAAACACCATGATGACCAGCAAGAGCCTAGTTCCTGATTGGTCACTGTATGCAGTGTGTAAAACAGGCTGAGTTTTCTCGCACATGCGTGGCAAAAGCAGCATCAATGAAGTATATGTATGGATAAAAAGATGTATTGCTTCCCATATAATTTTGCAAACATTTTTTAAATTTGAGGAAAAATGTGTAATGATTATACATATACATGTGTATGTATTATACATATTATATTCAATTATATATATATAAAACACACACACAATTGTGTATATGTGCTGCATATATTATATATTACATATTTTTCCTTAAATTACAAAAACTTGTATAAAATTATCTACGGATGATGAATACATATATATATATATATAAACAATTTTTTTTCTTTTTGTCCGTTGAGTTTGCCTGCCTTTCGCACCCATAGCACTAAGGGCCTGAGTACAAACTCCTGCATACACATAAGACATAAGGCATAAGAAAATCAACCAATCAAAATCCTTTATTTTCTTCCTTTCCAAGAAATGAAGGATTCTGATTGGTTAAATTTCTTATGCCTCATGTCTATGGGAATTCGTTTATACAGTCACTGCTGCAGAAGGTATCATTTTATCTTTGTTTATGTCCAATGAACAATGAAGATAAAATGATACTCTCTGCAGCAGTGACTGCATAAACGAATTCACCCTATGCTTCGGCCCTAAAGCCCGTATCAGATTAGAGATTGAGATTGAGATTGGATTGGAATTCAACCAATCAGAAGAAAGAAAACCAATCTCAAGTTTAGTGATCTTTGCTTTGATTGGTCAAAATCCAATCTAATCTCAATCCCAATCTCTAGTCTGATACCGGCTTAAAGCCGTAATCACACTAGCGATTGCCAATTGGCAATTGGTGATTGGCGATTACTTTCCAACCAATCAGAATGAAGCAGTTTGCAAATGCTTTGCTCTGATTGGTTGGAAAGTAATCGCCAATCGCCAATTGCCAATTGGCAATCGCTAGTGTGATTACGGCTTAAGTCCGTATCAGACGAGAGATTGAGATTGAGATAGGATTGGAATTTAACCAATCAGAAGGAAGAAAACCAATCTCAAGTTTAGTGAACTTTGCTTTGATTGGTCAAAATCCAATCCAATCTCAATCTTAGGCTGCGGTCCACTTGACGCTACGAATACTTCGAAGCATTCGATTGACCAATCAGAAGATAGAATTTTACAAATTAACCAATCAAAAAATGCTTCGAAGCATTCGTAGTGCCAAGTGGACCGCAGCCATGATCTCTAGTCTGATACGAGCTTTACTGCAGATAGATACGTTCTTGCTAACGGTCATTATGCGCGCATGCGCAAAGAAACCCATTTCTCAATTCCCATTTCACAACGGATGAGCTCCATCGATATGGAGACCTGAGGTTTGTTTTTTATTCCTGAACTTTCTGAACTAGTGCAAGAAGTGTACACTGAAGCGTTCTTTATTACAGAACTGATGTCAACGATACTGTTCTTTATTGCAGTGCAGCGAAATTTAGTGCAAAAGTTCACTGAACTGGCTGCACTAGATCTAAGGTCTGTTTTTTATTCCTGCACTCTCTGAACTGGTACACACCGTGCAATAAGTAGAAGTGAAGTAAACATATGTTTACTACAACTCTAAAGTCAGTGTAAGCAGTACAGGGCAAACAGAATGTGAAATAGGCGGTAAGTTTGAAAAAGTTTTAAGCATTTTTTAACGCTATTTTAACGCATTTCAAATATCCTTTCTAAGGACGTTTAATTAGGGTGGGCTCCGATAGCCCACGTCGCCGATTGGCTAATTTAAAATAAAATTTTCTGATTGGTGGTCCAATGGAAAAACTCTAAGCACCGGGTGATGTGTGTGGACGTGTGCTATCGGGACGTGTGCTAACGGGACCCTCCCTTTAATTATATGTTAACATGTATATATTTCGAGCAAAATTTTTCTTAGTTGTTGTTCAGTTATTGAATAGATGTGTTTTACCTCGCATTACCTTTACATTATCTTGCAATTTTTTTGAAGCCTATCCTTTGTGCATTAATACACCATTTTCAAGTTTTTAATCATTCTGTTTGTTTGTGTTCATTCATTATTATTTTGATTTATGATAGTAAGATCCTCACCGCGAAATCGGGTCAATCAGCAATAAAGAAGAAAAAACAAAATTTTCTTTAGAGAGAATGCTTTGGAATGTATCCTAAGATATTAAAACACTATGTGTAAAAGTAGGAGCTCTCTTGAACGAAAAAGACTGACATAATTATATTAATATTTATATTAATATTATATTAATTATATTACTAATAATTCCATAGACGCAACATGATCCGCCATATTGCTTTTGCACTTTAATGTTCTTTATTGCCTGTTTGCACTGTGTCCTCGCTTGCACTAATTCAGTTTTAGTTCAGTTCAGTTCAGTTCTAGTGCAGTTCCAGTGTAGCAATAAAAAACAAACTCTGGACCGCTGATTGAGATGGTGGAGATAGAGACATGCGTGGAGTGAGAGGCAGATAATAGCACGAACTTCCTTCTCTGTCTACCAAAGCCTGATTGGCTTTGATGGTGAGCTCCGATAACCCACATTGCCGATTGGCTAATATAAAATTTTCTGATTGTCCAGTGGAAAACTTTAAGCATTGGGCGATGTGACTGGCGCCCGTTTGCCCACTTGAAATTGACCACCAGCCATTCACAGCGCTTGAAGAGTAGAAAGTCTCTAGGCACCGGCTGCTATGAGCAGGGAGCGTCCCGTTTCGACACGGCTCAATTGGACACAACCAACCATAACCGGTGCCTAGAGGCTTTCCACTGTTCAAGTACTATGAGTGGCTCATGTCCAATCGATTCGTGTCCAAACGGAGGCCACCCCTATGAGCAGAGAGAAACCTAAGAGGGGCCACGCCGTCGTTTTAGGTGGAACGCTATTCCTAGGCCGTACAGCAGCGCTAACTGGATCGATTTTTGAGCTGGCAGAACTACATAGTCGGATCCATTTTCGGTGCTATGGTAAACGGATGGTTTGGTTCGGGTGGCCTCCGTTTGGACACGAATCGATTGAACACGAGCCACACACAGCGCTTGAACAGTGGAAAGCCTCTAGGCATCGGTCGCTGTGGTTGGTGGTGTCCAATTGATCCGTGTCCAAACAAGCCTCTCCCGTTTGGTTCGCGTCCGTGCTAGATCCACAATGTGGATTTAGCACGGACGCGAACCAAACTCGGCCATTTACCATAGTACTGGAAAGTGGATCTAGCACAATTGTAGATCTAGCACGAATGCGAACCAAGCTCGGCCGTTTACCATAGTACCGAAAAGTGGATCTGGCCATGTACATAAATTGTGTGTGTGTGTGTGTGTGTGTGAAAAATATGAAATTGGAAATGAGAAGTGCTTCTCGTGTTCATGGCCGGCGGGCCGGTGAGATGAGAAAACATTGGCAACAATGTAGCGCAGCGTGGAGCGAGTACGCGACGGTGATGAGATTTCGAGTCCGAGACGCTACAGCAATTTTTCCCCTTCACTACGCAGAATCGCGCTTGAACTATTCGTGTGACAACGCGCACTCGGCGCGCTGAGCGAGAGTGAGAGAGCCAAGAACGAGATAGATGAACTCTGTTTTCATCGCTCGACGGCTTGATTCATTTCGAGGCTGTCAATGATTTCTCGGCGTGGATCTGAAGGGGAAGAAACTTTCGATCTTTGAATTTTTAATATTTTATATTGTATACATCTCCCATTAATTCACAATAAATTAACTCTTGTCAATACCAACAATTTACGATATCATCAAATCATTTAAAACTTTCTTTGTTTAAAATCCTCATGTTATAAAGTTCGGGTGATTGAATTTCAATAAGGGTGTCGAGCAGAGAGCTGCTGGAGTGCGGCTGGAGCGGCTGGAGTGCTGCGTTCGCATCCTGCTTTTTTCCACAATTTTTTTTTTTTAGTAAATAAAATAAAATATAAGTAATAAATAAATAAATAAATAAAGACCACAACCAAGCAAAGGCCGTAACCAAGCAAAGACCATAACCAGTCAAAGTTAAAATTTACATATAACTGCTAATATATGTATCTAAGAAATTTGAATAAAGTATGTATTATAAAGACTCTAATTTTAATTAAAATTCAGCAAATATGCTATGACTCGTATGTACGTGTATATTAAATATTAAAAATTAATACTGCCTGCAATGAGTCTCATACAGTATTCTTTTCGTTGAACAAGTTTCGATTTTTTTGGTTAGGCCTTTGATTGATTATGCCTTTGATTGATAGGCCTTTATTTCTTTATTCATTTATTATATTATATTATATTATATTTTATTTATTTAAAAAAAATTGTGATAAAAAGCAGAATTCGAACTCAGCACTCCAGCCGCTCGCCTTGTCTTTGCTCGACACGCTTATTGATTGAGATTCAATCATACGAAATTTATAACATGAGGACTTTAACAAAGAAAGCTTTAAATGATTTATCGTAAATTGTTGGCATTAACAAGAGTTGATTTATTGTGAATTAACGGGAAACGTACTTTCCCAGTCAGTGTTATTTTATAGTAATGAGAAAAAGAAGCATGAATTTTTCAATTTCTTAGAAGATTGCAATCACAGTTGAAATAATTACATAAATCGTAAACTAGCAGGTCTCATCACGGAATAAAATAAAAGATTCAAATACGGTCATGCTAAGAAATTGTAAAGTCATGCACTTTTTTATTACCAATAATAATACGAGATATAATGGTAATGAAATTTTAAGAAAGTACAATAAAAAAAGCGATACATATGGAATGTATATATGCACACACACACGGTATTCTATAATAACAGGGCAAGATACAAACGAATATCGTAAAATATATAACAAGTGATTTTGATAAATCACTCGAAAAAAGATGTTTTAATATACAAATAGGGAAAAAAGACATCAAGAAATACATAACTGATTTTCTCAGTTATTTACATTTGCAGGAAATCTATATCAGATTTTCTCGTGATAAGACCTGCTGGTTCAAGATTTATGTAATTATTTCAGCTGTGATTGCGATCTTTGCGTCATCCCGATGAAAAAAAAAAAAATATATATATATATACATATATAAATTGATTAAAGAATTTCCATTTCTTGAGGACCTACGTTTTACGTTAAAAGATAAAATTTCATTAAATATATTATTTAATAATCTTTCTAATATATTTTTTCTATTGCAATAATGTATACATTTTTTAATTACATTATTTTTTAAATATTATTAAAAAAAAGTTGATGCGCAAGTTTGTTATATAGATTTATATAGGTTTATTTTATATGTATAAAAATTATTTTTCTGTTTTTTACTACAAAATAACATTGATAATTTACAATATTAGCAAATTTGAGATGACAACATTTATTTTGAGGAAGTCATGTTTTCGTAACGAAGACATGCCCTCAAAATAATTGATGGATAGCAATATTCTGTCCCATAGCATAAAATAGAATATTGATTTCAACTTTCGTTTTGGACGTTCCATTATAGAACAAAATATTGCGTTCTATTTTTCACTTTGAGGAAGTCATGTTTTCATTACGAAGACATGCCCTTCAAGTAATTAGTAGATAGCAATATTCTGTTATCTATTATCTAGCGAAGGCAAAGAGAGAGCGGTTCCTCTCCGTGGGGGTGGGGAATGCTCCGAAGAATGTTGAACAAGCGCATCGGAGCATCCTTTGCAAAGCCAGAGCCGGATTGGATTAGAGGAGGTTTTTTAGTGGGTAGTGGCATGATTGCAGCATGGCGACGCGCTGAGTCCCACAGTCTCCCGGTGCGCGGTCACTGGGAACTGCGTAAACGCATTTTTCCTCCTCTCCAAAAAAAAAGAAAAAAATTATAGAGAAGGCAGAGCAGTTGCTGCAATTTACCGAATTGCAAGTAAAACTAACAAATCTCATACACTATGAATATATTCAAGAAAACTCTAATCACGTTGACGTATCCATACACATTTATAATAGAGACTGAGCGCTTATATAAAAGATGCCTTCTATTCACAAATCGACACATGTGTCATTCTATCTTTGTTACTCACTTTGGACCATGGTATAAAGACAAGGGTATGTTTATGCGCATAGATAAATCACGTGACAGTCAAGCGGCCAATCAGAATTGTCACCAAGCCTACGTCATCATTACGCGGTAAATTCGAAATTATTATAATTTTCTTGCAATACACGTTATAAAAAATTACTATTTTTTGCTATTGTTATAGGCGTCATTGCATAAAAAAGACATTTTATTGAGAATTTTCTGTAATACTATACAATTTTTTGCAATGTATATACTATATTTA
>JANQDE010000230.1:32961-55733 GCA_037157785.1 Cephalotes varians | reverse complement strand
GTTACAAAGAAACTTTTGGCCAGATTGTACTAAAAAGAGACAAAGATACCACTTAAGACCCTCTTTGTCATTTCACGACACTATCGCCCGCGCTCGTTCCAGTATTATTATATTTCAGTGGTTGGGGCATAATGACGCGAACAAACTTTGTTGTAGATCGAGATTTAAAGCCAAATCACACTAGCAATTGCCCATTGGATTGCGATTATAAAAGAGTGCGTCCTGTTTGGACACGACTCGATTGGACACCACCAATCACAGCAACCGGTGTCTAAAGACTTTCCACTGTTCAAGCGCTACGAGTGGCTCATGTCCAAACCTACCCATTATAAAATAAAACATTTTCTAAAGTATCAGACTAGAGATTGGGATTGAAATTAGATTGAATTTGGTCCAATCAAAGCAAAGTTCACTAAACTTAAGATTGGTTTCCTTTCTTCTGATTAGCTAAGTACCAATCCAATCTCAATCTCAATCTCTAGTCTGATATGAACTTAAGTAGACCGCAGCCTTAATCTCAATCGATGACTGCTTTGCTCTGATTGGTTAGAAAGTAATCGCCAATTACAATACACCAATTACAATTACAATACAATTACGGTAATCGCTAGTGATTAAGCCTTTGGATGAATTCGTTTATGTAGTCACTGTTGCAGAAGGTATCATTTTATCTTTGTTATGTTCCTCCAATAAACAATGAAGATAAAGGGTGAATTCGTTTATGCAGTCACTGCTGCAGAGGGTATCATTTTATCTTCATTGTTTATTGGACGTAAACAAAGATAAAGGGTGAATTCGTTTATGCAGTCACTGCTGCAGAAGGTATCATTTTATCTTCATTATTCATTGGACATAAACAAGGATAAAATGATACCTTCTGCAGAGTTGCGTTCAGAAACATCACCCGATCACGCTAGGATGTCATTCTATCTTTATTTAGGTCCAATGAACAATAAAGATAGAATGACACCCTAGCGTGGTCGGGTAATGTTTCTGAACGCAGCCCAGCAGTGACTGCATAAACGAATTCACCCAAAATGACACCTTCTGCAGCAGTGACTGCATAAATGAATTCACCCAAAATGATACCCTCTGCAGCAGTGACTGCATAAACGAATTCACCCTTTAGCTTGATTGATTATTCCATTGGAGTTAATCAATCACATTTGTTGTTGACTAGAATGGACCAATCACAGTTGAACTTAATCAGCCGATCAAACTAACTCGAGATAATAACCATGTTCAAATCGGAAGCAGCTTGCCTGCTCGCCGAGTAATTTAATGGCTGCGTTCAGCAGAAAAAGCAGCTTAGTAAGCGCTTTATGCTGATTGGATTATACTTTTAGATCTAAATTGAGATAGGACTATTCCTCTAGATCTAAAAATATAATTCAATCAGCGCAAAGCACTTACTAAGCTGCTTTTTCTGCTGAACGCAGCCAATATAATTGGTTGGATCTATAAGCAAGAACCAATCATGTTCAATTGCTTGGCGAGCAGGCTAGCTGTTTTGCCGACTTGAACGCGCTCAATGAAACTGACCCTTATCTGTGACTTCATGATTTTCCTGTTTTGGGAATTTCACAGCGCGAGGATTGGCGTGCCTGTGCGACCGCTACTTAAAAGCGGTCACGTCAACGATCGCGCTTCATTGTAGCGGTCGAATGGCCGTTCTGTTCTGCGATTTTACTTTATTCGGCGACCTTCACGAGCGGTATCTCCCGTTGAACGATCCGGTAAGCCGAACGACAGTTCCCCGATCGAACAGCGACGCCCGAGATAACCTATAATTAACGGTGAGATTCGCTGCGCGAACGTACCGCCGAGGCGCAGCTCGCACGCCCGGTGAAATTGTTTTTCGTTAAATAACCAACTGGCGGCTTCGCGGAGCACCACCGAAATTCACAATCGTGATTCTTCAGGCACGTGTATAGGGTGTGTCGAGCGAATCGACCAGCTGGCGAACGACAAGTGTAATATAGTAGATCTCGTTGAGATATTCATTAACATGTGAGGCAATAACGTTCTCATCACCTCATGTCATTTTTTGTACAATTAATGAAGGGATAAATATCAATAAATCTCTCGAAACCAACATCTGTGAAATTCTAATCTGGAATGGGAAATTCTTAACATGCAAGTATTTGTAAAGTCGAAACTATAGTCGAGTATAATTACAGTTGTTCAATTATTTTTGAACTTAAGCTCCTTTCATTGTTGAATCAAAATTTTTATTTTATTATATATCGATCTATTTGATTTCTTCTATTGATACACATGCAAAAGTACATGTACGATGTGTGTATGTGTGTGCGCGCGCGCGCGCGCGAGCGCTCGCTGCATGGTGTGAGATTTTAACTTTATATATATATATATATATATAATACAAAAATTTAGATCTATTAAGTATAATCTTTAACATGGTTTTAAAAAAATCTATTTATTGATACGTAAACATATTAAAAAATAATCAAAATGTATTTTAATTTAAAAAGATTATCAATATTTATTTTTTGCACATGTTTTTTATAAACTTTTTACTGTAATCAAATATTGATTATCATTAACAGCAATTAAAGAGAATATATAAAATACATTTTATAATAAATTAAATATATGAATAATACATGAATAATATACCAATAACTTTTGCTCATATTTAAAACATGCTAGGATATATATTGATTTAATTATCTCTTAATTTTGCTGCTCATATTTTGAGTATTAATATACTTGAACTTTATTGTGAATGTCTTTGATAGAGATATTAAGCAAAAACAATGATGAGCAAGTTTATATAATCATAAAAACTTAATGTAATGATTAAACAATAAAGAAAATTGGCCTATGTAATACAATTAATAAAATAAAATATATATTCAACTATATCACATTGTCAGATAGAAAATATGAATAAAATAAAGTATT
This sequence comes from Cephalotes varians, assembly GCA_037157785.1. Lineage (NCBI taxonomy): Eukaryota > Metazoa > Arthropoda > Insecta > Hymenoptera > Formicidae > Cephalotes > Cephalotes varians. Next base: position 52,805 of record JANQDE010000230.1, on the reverse strand, counting down.
ATTATTTTGTATTGTTACTTAAATAAATAAGATTGCAATTCTTTAAAATAAAATTGAATAAATTCATCATATATCTCTTCTTTTATACTATATAATGAAATATATCATAATTTTATTATAATTTATAGTTAATTTTTTCAATATTATTCTCTTTAAATTATTGCAGGTTTAGTAACATAGCAATTATATTAACATTAGTAAACATAACATTGAAATGGAAAGAGGTGCTGATGGATTGCTATTTCGCACTGAGAGAAATAATGGTGCCGATGAAATAGCCATGGACATTGTTGACGAAAGAGTAGCTATTTTGGATGCAGGTGCACAATATGGAAAAGTAATAGACCGGAAAATTCGTGAATTAAATGTTCATAGTGAAATTCTAACACTTGATACACCTGCATTTACTCTTCAAGAAAAAGGATACAAGTGAGATATACATGTTCAATAACATTATCTAATTGTCATTGCATGTACACAATATCAAATAAAGTTGATTTGAACTATAATTGTGATTCATTATTAATTTGATTTTTTTCAGGGCTATTATAATTTCTGGTGGTCCTAGTTCAGTATATGCAGAAGATGCACCTAGATACGATGCCGATATCTTCCGAATAGGAATTCCTGTGTTAGGTATTTGTTATGGAATGCAGATGATGAATAAGGAATTCGGTGGTAGTGTAACTAGAAGAGAGAGTCGAGAAGATGGACAATTTCCCATTGAAGTTGATACCAAGTGCCTATTATTTAAGTATGTAAATCATATTAAAAAGTATCAAATTATGATTAAATTAGATAGTACTTATTTGTCTGAAATATAAAAATCTTGTGAAAAATGTTCTTCAAAGATATAAAAAATGATATATTGTTTATTAGGGGCTTGGATAAGGAACAAATGGTACTACTAAGTCATGGAGATAGCATAGACAGGGTAGCTGACTGCTTTCGTACTACTGCCAGATCATCAAGCTTTATAGCGGGTATAGCGAGTGACAAGATGAATTTGTATGGTGTGCAATTTCATCCTGAAGTGGATTTAACGCCTAATGGAAAATCAATGCTACATAACTTTTTATTCGGTATCGCTGGCCTTACGGGTAATTATACGCTCCGTGATCGGGAGGCACAGTGTATTCAATACATCAGAAATACTGTAGGCGATAAAAAAGTTTTGGTACGTATTTAATTTTGTTTGTTTGTGTGTGCGTGCGTGTATGCGCGCACGCACATGCACATGCGCACTCTGATTCAAAATATAAATCAAGCTTTTAAAGTAAAGCTTATAAAGTTGCAATATTTTAGATGTATAACGAGAAAACTATTTCATTTCAATTTATGTAAATTGTTACAGTTATTAGTAAGTGGTGGTGTTGACTCAACAGTATGTGCAGCTTTGTTACAAAAAGCTTTAAGTAAGGAACAAGTTATAGCTCTACACATTAATAATGGCTTCATGCGTAAAGGAGAAACACAATTTGTGGAACAAAGTCTAGCCCAATTGTGTGTCACATTAAGAGTAGTAAATGCTGGTCGCTATTTCATGCAGGGAACGACAACAGTCCCATTAGACAATGTATCTGTAATAAATGCTAATATTACAAATAATAAAGGGATGTGTGGTACAGCGAGTAGCCCAAGAACTAGGTTAACAAAAATGTTATGCGAGACTACCAATCCAGAGGAAAAACGAAAAATTATAGGGGATGTTTTTGTGAGAGTCGCAAACGAGGCAATGGCAGAAATGGGATTGAAGCCAGAGGACATTTTTCTTGGGCAGGGCACTCTAAGGCCCGATTTAATAGAAAGTGCAAGCGCCTTAGTCAGTGGTAAATCTCCGTAGAATTTTTAATGAATTCTCATGTTCTTATATTGCAAAAATACGAGTTTTTTTTTTATTCGTTTTTTATTCGTTTAGGTAAAGCAGATGCCGTAAAGACACACCATAATGACAGTGAACTTGTGCGAGTATTACGAGCACAAGGTTATGTAGTTGAACCATTGAAAGATTTTCATAAAGACGAGGTAAGACAGTTGGGATGTGATCTCGGATTGCCGGCAGCGCTTGTCGCGCGTCATCCATTCCCAGGTCCTGGACTTGCAGTACGAATTCTTTGTGCGGATGAGCCTTACATAGAAAAGGACTTCTCTGAAACACAGGTATTAACAACGTAAAATAAAAAAAAACAGGTATAAACAAAACGCAAAATAAAAAATATTGAAATTCTACAGTTATTTCTTTAATAGACTATTAATATGAATTGTAATTGTTCCAGGTCATAGTAAAAATAATGGCTGAGTATGAGCAGATGCTTCAGAAGAAACATGCGTTATTAAATCGCGTGGAAGGTACGACGAGCGAAGGCGAGCGTCAGCAACTCCGTAGAGTTTCCAGTCATCGTCATATCGCGGCGACCCTCTTGCCTATTCGTAGCGTAGGAGTTCAGGTATTTGAAAATCATATCACAGAAAAGTCGTCAGTATCAAAATTTTCTCTAATTTTGTTAGATATTGAAATATTTTCAATTTTTACTTCTACAGGGTGATCGAAGAAGTTATAGCTATGTAGTAGGTTTGTCGTGTGAGGAAACTGTATCCGAAGGTGTAGAATGGGAGGATATGCTGTTCCTTGCGAAACTAATTCCACGCGTGTGTCATAATGTGAACCGTGTGTGTTACATCTTTGGGCCACAGCTTCATCATCCAATTCAGGATATCACACCTACGTATCTCACCTCAAATGTGATAGCGACGTTACGACAGGCAGATCACTTAGCTAATCAAGTATTGGCTTCTAACGGTTGTATGGGAGCTATTAGCCAGATGCCTGTTGTTCTAATACCAATACACTTTGACCGTGACACGGCATGTCGAACGTTATCATGTCAACGTTCTGTTGTGCTTAGGCCATTCTGTACTAATGATTTTATGACTGGCATACCTGCCATTCCTGGCAAAGATCTGCCAATACATGTAAGTTCACACAACTTTCATATCTATATATAATTATATACACATGCACATGTACACTTATTACTAGCAACTATTTAATATATTAAGAATTGTATAATTTACTTCAATTATGTTTCATAGGTCGTAAAAAAGATGGTAACTGAAATATCCACAGTACCCGGAATTTCACGCGTTTTATATGACTTAACGTCTAAACCGCCGGGAACTACCGAATGGGAATAATAAACGCTCATCTGGCGCCCCCTTTCTATTTTTTCACCATCCCTGCGCGCGTAACGATTACAAAGCGAAAAATATATTTAAAAATATATATATATACATATATACACATGTGTCTAAATATATATATATATATATATATCGAAAAAATACACGAATTTGAGGTTGATGACTTCTTACTAATTTATACAAGACCGAGCAAACTTTTCCAAAGGCATACATTAAACGAATCGTGTATTACTGGCTTGTCTAGACAAAGAACGATATTTGCGTTCGATTGAAATTAAAGATATCACATTTGCTTGTAAATAGATTTCTTATATTACACAGTCATTAGTAGAAATTTAATTTATTAAATTTACGAGATTGCGAATTCAATTATCGTTATTACATCTTGGATCATTACATCTGATCAACGGTATCATTAGATTGTTGTTATACTCGATCTGCATATAACGTTGAACATGTTTCACGGTTCTTCTGTATGTTCTATGCCAAATGCAATTTCCAGTTTTCGTTGTACATCTAAAAACAGATAGACATATAAGTACGTTTAATGTATCATATGCCGAATATTTTTATTTATCGATCACGAGTGAGTAAAGCGATATTGTTCCTTAAAAATCATGGTTGTATTATTTATTATCCATTTGTTACGAAATGAACAGCATCTACTATAACAAATATTTCAAACATAGATTACCTACCTGTACATGGTTTTCAACAAAATATGTAAATCTTCGATGCGTTTCTTCTCTGGAAGCATGCTAAGAAATGTCGCTAGTGACAGAAAGTCTACTTCATTCACGATATTAGATTTGATAACCCATGTTTGTATTTGCAGTTTTATCTATAAAAATATCATATTTAGTTTGAGGCCAAAAAATATCTTTATATAACATACATAAGTTTTCAAATAGTATTCCAGATGTATTATTTGATAAAATTATGTAAAGAAAAAATAAGAGAAGAAAGAGAGAAAAAGATGACACATGATTCTTTATTCCAAACGATGGTTATCTAAAAAGAGAGATTTTGTTTCATTTTATATTAAAAATTTGATAGAATCTTGAGTGCATTGTATATACAAATATTTGTAATTTAAATTTTCATCAAATTCTGCTAAATCTATTAGCAACTTTTATCCTTTTTTATCCTAATTATTTAATATATAGTATAAGAAAAGTTAAATGTTTTTTTTTTATTAATATTTATTTTATAAAGTACGTTAATAATCCTTATCATATTTGTGTTTACAAGTTTTCTCTAAGTTTTCAAAATTGTCATTTCCAAATGTATAATAAGAATAAATCTCTCTCTGAAACTGAAAATACTGAAATAAAATTGCGCCGTGCAACATACTGTGATAAGCTAATAATTGTCATGGAATATTGTTAATATACTTTTATCATCAGACGTAAATCTTCCAAAATTTTATTTCTACTGTGTCAATGTCACAGTTATTATTTAATGTTCGGCATGATGGTCATGAAGTTTACATACTACATATTTTTTGTGACATATGTAGTACTACCAACTGCTAAATCTATACAGATCGAGAATTCTGTGAACACCGATATATTAAATATTCACAGATTTAAAAAATTGCATTTTGAAAAATAAAATTCATCTTTTGTAAAATACAAGATCTGATAAATGTACACATATAGGGAAAAAATAGGTATTTCTGATGCATCTGCTATGTCAACATTGTGGCAATAACAGGTAAACAATTTGTATTATTACTTGTTAAGAAATAATTTTATACAATATTTAATATTTTGATTGGAATTGCAATAGTCACCAGATCTCAAAAATTGAATGCTAGAACTCAGTTCCTATTTAATAATTTGTTTTAATGAAATAATTTATGTGGTACCTGTTGTAATGGAAGGGTGAAGAGATGATTTACAAGATTAATTAACATTTCCTGATATTTATCTATGTTCTCACTGTTATGTAAAATATTTAAATTTTGTAAAATAAAAGTATCGGCTTTATCCATCATAACATTATTATGTGAAGTATTAACAGAATTGATTTGACACAATGTAGATATTGCTTCGACAGTATCATCCTTTTCATACAGTTGATTCCCCGCATGTATTGCGTTCTCTTGTAATATACATTCGACTTTATTTGTATAAGTGCTATTTACAATAAATGCATTCTCTTTATTGTCATTGATCTTTGCATCCGTTTCTTGCAATCGCTCACTATCACTTCTTTTATTTGTTTCTTTGAAATTCACTCTATTCGCTTCTCTTTTCATATCGCAATACATCTGTACATCACGTTGCACATCGGGATGCAAATCGTTTTCCATTAAAGCCGATAAAACATCCGGATCAACTTGCGAATAATTCTGTACATTTGAACTTTCTCTGTCATGCGGAACTTCTTTATTTATCGGATCAATCGTATTCGCAGTATTCATTGCAGCTTGTTTCTTGGTTCTTTTGTATTCGTCAAATATCTCATTTCTTATATCTGCGGGTAGCTCGATCAACACAGACATATCGATATCTTGTATTCGCGGTATCTCATATTTCGATGATCTTCCGCTATTTGGTTTTACTTGTTTAAAAAAATTCTCTTGAGATGTCTGTCTTTGTATTGCTTTCTTGTTGGATTTTCCTAGTAAATCCTTCACTTTAATATTTTCATGTATCTTTAGATTATGTAATTTTTTATTTTTTGGTTTAGCTACAAACGTTGACGGTTCGATTTCAACATTGACTGGAATTGCTACATTAATCGATTCAGAAGATTTCATTGATTCTGATGGAAAATGATTAATTTCACAATTTTTTTTTATTGCCAATGATTCTGTAGTTAAAGGCACTTTTGGGCAATCTGATTTAGAATTCTCGTTTGAGACATAAAGATCTTTTTTACCATCTTCCAACATTTTATCACACGTTTGTTGTAATTTTTTCGTCTTATTAAAGAAATTGATTAAGCTGCTTTTAGCTTGTTTAGTCCTGCACATTTCTAATCTGGATATTTGTATGCCAATTCCTCTCACATCTTCGGGTATTAAATGCAACTGATTCCAAATATTTATAACTTCCCTAGATCATATAAAACACTCATTTAATTTCGCAAAATATATCAAAAAAGCATAGAATATATACAAGATTAATAGCAAAAACTTACTTTTTGATGATATTAATATCATCAATGGCCGCTACAAAATTTTTCGATTTTGTTATATAATTGCAAAGACCATGACCCATGAACTTCGCGGTTTCCTTCGGTGCTTCCTCAGCTCTGACCATCAATTTTAGCGTGATGCATCTACCTTTTGCACGAGCTGCTGTCAATCGATTGCATACTTCTACAGATAAATTGCTCAAAAAATCAATAGCATCACCATTATTCTCGAATCTTATGCCATAATTAACTTCGGCCGATACAGATTTTCTAATATATTCCAGATTCAACTTTGTATCGTCTAATCCACGACACATCTTGTATAATTGTTCTCCCATCTTTTTGCCGAATTCCTTTTGTAAAATTCCCAACGAGATCTTTTGCAAATCTTCGCATGTATGCACATTCATTTTATGTAACTTATATGTTGTTGTTCCACCAACTCCTACAAATAAAAACAAAAAATTAAATTAATTAATTCTAATAAAGATAATAAAAAAAGATTAAATAAGGAAAAAAGCAAAGCTAGTATTTAAATTTATTACAGAATATAAATCTAATATAATAACAAGTTTTTTTTTAGATTTTGTTCTTATAAAATAATATAAATGATATTGACCGTTCAAAAATACCTGGTAAATCTCTTATATTAAAACTTTTAATACATGTCTCTGCGTTCTGATCGCTGAGATAGAATTGATTATTGGGCTTAGCTTTTCGCGTTGCTAATCTCGCCTGCAACTTATTATTACCAAATCCCGTAGATACCGGACAATCTGTTTTTTGCTTTATTTCATTCCTAATTATAGTAGCAAACTCCAATGGTGAAAGTCCAGATACTTCAAGAATTTTTGTGCAATCAACGTACATTTCATCACAGCTTACTGCTTCAATATCTAAAGTATAGGATGCCACAGTGTCATACAATATATATGAAACTTCTTTGTAACCTTCAAAATCATATTGAATTGTCTTTAAGTTTGGACACAATTGTAATGCTTCTTTCAGAAACATGCCATTCTTCACACCAGTCTTTCTCGCTGCATATGAGCACGAAGCTATTTCTGACATTGATCCAAATTCTTTCTTGCCGTCATAATTCACTGAAAATGTATTGCTTTTTGCATGCGTTACCGCTATCGGTATACCTTGCAATTCCGGCCTATTTCTGATTCCCACAGATACAAAAAAGCAGTCCATATCAATGTGCATTATAACAGGTTTTTGCTTGTGGTTCACTTTACTTGTAATTTTATCTGTAAAACAAATTGTCTCATCTTCAGAATCTGATTCGCAAGTAACTGAAGCTGAGGCATTCTTGATATTTCTTAATTTTATTAAACGCTCAAGGCCAGAAAATACTCCATTGCTTTTGTCCCTTAACTCGTTTACATAATCTTTAAATGTAGTTCCCATGGTAGAAATATAATGCAATCTCGAGTTACTGTAAAACGTTGACAGAAATTCAGCATCCCTTGTAGACTGTGCATTTATTTTTGTATTCAAAGATTGATTAGAGTTGATTGTATCTTGTTTCAATGCATTATTAAATACATCATGTTTTGACGTATTCATGTTATTTATATCAGTTTTGCTGCAAACATTCACTGAAGCTTCAGACTTCTCAATATCCCGTTTATCATACATGATTGAACTAGCATTATCCTTATCTCTATTGTTTAATTTATATGCCAACTGAGGCTGTACATTAGTGCTATTAGAATAAAGTAAATAAGTCTGAAAATTCAAAATCTTTCCAGCTGCTATGCTATCAATGATCCACTGTGGTTTACAGATAGGAATTGGATTTTGACTCTTTCTATATAATATTATTTTGGAATATGGCAGATTAGACGCTATAATATGAGTCGTGATTTTAGGACGCATATAATGATGATATATTCCTCCATGTATCATCATTAGATGTCTGAGCTCATCTGATGTTGGATCTGTATAACCATTAACAAATATCGCAATCCCTTCAAACAGTTTCGATGATTCTTTAAATTTTTTGTTGGCTGTATCACGAAACTGTTCCTCTAGTTTAGCTTTTTTTGCAGCCATATATCCACCCTAATAAATATTGCATTATTAAAAAGTAATACAAAAAATAAATAAATATATATGTAATAAATATATATAATAATAAACATATATATATATATAATAAACATTAATATTTTGTGTGTGCGCGCGCGCGCGCGCGCGTGCGTGTGCGTGTGCGTGTGCGTGTGTGTGTGTGTGTGTACTCACCCAATTTTCAAAACCATTTTCTCCCCAGTCATGATCTCTTTTTTTCTTTGACATATTTATACTAATTCTATGTAGGAAATTCCTTATCGATAATTATTATGCAACAGATGCATACTGGAATAAAAAGAATTAATAACAAATTGTGTAAAGTTTAATTATGTAAAATTACAACTTCAGAACTTTTTAAATTTTAATTAGCTATGCTCTTCTTGTTTACACCTAGTGATTATGATATAATGTGTCTCGCTTACACTTAGTTCACTTTACACTAAAATGTACGAAGTGCAAAAAAAACAAACCTATTAGCATATTACACTTTTTTCTCTTTTACTGCGAAATTAACATATAACTTTCAACACTTAGATAATCTCATATTTTGTCAGCTTTAGTTATTTAATAGACATTTAATTATTAATAGCACTGCAATATTCAACACAATACACAATTACGATAAATTAAATACTGTCAATTTAAATCATTTATGTAATGCAGTTTTCTTTGAGGTTATTTTATATAATGGCCGCGTTCGAGCAGACGCTATTAGCACTGAAAATCTATAGTGCACGTAACGTGTACGCTAATAGCGTCTGTCTGAACGCAGCCAATAGTGTTTTTAATCCCAAAGATAGAAAACTTATATCACCTAAAAGATTTAAATTGACAGTATTTAATTTATTTATAATTTATACAATTGTATATTGTGTTGAATGTCAATTCGTAACTTACAATGATAAATGCTTGGCTGCGTTCCATTATTCACTCGAGTACTCAATATCTATAGTGCGCGTTACGTATGCTATAGATTTTGAGCACTCGCAGTGAATGTCGGAACGCACCCCTTGTATAACACGATAAACAAGTCTATTCTCTGCCGCCAAAATGTTGCGTGTGCAATGTTTATTTTCGTCATTTGTCTCATATTGCCAACGTGACGAGGAATTGAAAAATTATAACCGACGTTTCTCAATTTACAAAATCAATTTGTTAGCGTCACGTTCGCACCGTTCTATACGAATTAAATTCAACGGAAATATCCTTGAGATTCCAGCGATGATATTTCATGACACTTGTTGAATGTGTTCTATTACTGTTACTTTCAATAATTTTTGTTGTAATAAATCAATTTTAAACAAATTTTGATCACTCAGTAATCGGAAATGTATTTCCCACACCAATTAAGAAATATACATAATTACATAAGAAATATAATTTTAATTGTCTTATATTTTTTATGATTATTATTAATTATTATTATTATTAAATATTATAAATGTCTTATTTTTAATTCAAGTTTATTGTTGATAAAATACTTCTTAATATCTATTATATACATCCTTACTTGGAAATAAAATAATAGATTTACATTCAAAATAGTTTTTTGTTAACTAAATCTTTATTATTTCAATAATATACAACATGATTGATGTATTTTTCGCTGTAAGTCAGAATCTCAATTCACCAAAGTTAGCTGAGATAACGAAGCCTTGATGTCAGGATGCCTTGAGGATTATTGCTTAGTGATGATTATAGTTAAACGGTATTTATTATAACCATGAATACAAATAATGGCTAGGAATGCCTAACAGCACACTTCGAGCGCGTAACAAGACTAATATTAATATTTTAATGCATTTTAACACATTAATACACTTATTTATCTTTCATATATAGTAACAATAGCATACAAGATTTAAAATATATATATATATATATATATATATATATATATATATATATATATATATATATATGGTGGACCATTTTAATCGATCCACCCAAATATCTCCGTAGGTAAGCCACCTACAGAATAGTTCGAACAAAAATTATCGAGGACAATGGGGGCCATCCACCTGTACTACTGACCTTGACTTTCAGGTAGATTTTCAAGGTCATTTGAAGGTCAAATTAATGTTTTTGAATAGAAACCTCTATTTTTGATACCGGATTCGGAAAGAACGAGAAATTTTACGTTCGAGATGGTGTAGCGTAGTTCTTTCCAAATCCGGTGTCAAAAATAGGGGTTTTCTATTCAAAAAAATTAATTTGATCTTCAAATGACCTTGAAAATCTACCTGAAGATCAAGGGCAGTAGTACAGGTGGATGGCCAGATATTTGGCTGGATCGATTAAAATGGCCCACCATGTATATAAAACAAATTTTATACAAAATAATATTGGAAATAACAATGACTAAAAGACTGAATCAAATGATATGCCTATACAAAATTAGAGCTCGTACCAGACGAGCTTTGCATTGGTACATATTCATAGAATATATCTTCCTCTCTCTATAAAATAATAGCAAAATATTTTAACATATTGAATATATATCAAATTGTATGGCAGAAAATTTAAAATGTAAACTTATAGTAAAATTTATCTTTATATCATTCTAATTAAGATGATATATTTCTCAGAAATTAAAACAATTTTAGTACATGACCAATTTCATAAAAACTGCTAAATATATTTTTATTACAATTTTGATAAATTATGAATTTTGTGTGTGTGCGCGCGCGGGCGTGTGTACGTATGTATATAAAATGATATTGCAATTGTATGCGTAATATTTGACAGTACATATGCTACAAAATGAGTTTATTATAAAAATGCTTCTGAAAATACATGAACAATAAAAGCAAAGAGAAAATAAGATTTTGAATCCTTAAACCTAATTCTTAAATTAATAACAATCTTTTTACCTTTTGATTTAACAACAATTTTCTGCAAATGCATACAATTGAAATTATACCAAGTATGTTTTATAAGCAGCAGTCATTTGCTCGAGGAAGATGAATGTTAAAACTGTATGAGGCCCTAGACGTGCATAATATGGGAAGAATCCTTTCCATAATGCAAACAATCCTTCATTTTTTATAACCTTAGTCAGAACATCAATTGCACCTGTAAACTCTGGTTTGCCATTTATTGTTTTCATATTTTGAATTCTGAAAGAATTGTTATAAATTTGAATCTTGTATTAATTATAAGAATATTAAATAAATTTTAAATGAAATTGAACTTATGTTTCAATACCTTGTTTTAGCTATATCTACAGGCATAGAGGCAGCAGTTGTGACTAAACCAGAAATCATAGAGCTTGCAAAATGTAATACAATATTTTCCTCAAAATATCCTATTAAAAGAAAAAATACAATATAAGAAATATAAATAATAACATTTATATAACCTTAACCCTTTTGGGACCACTTTTATAAACTCAATGGGACACATGTCCCTGTGATCCCGAAAGAGCTAAAATACATGTCTAATAACAATGCAATGTTTTTACAAACCTGTATCTAGCAATGCTTGTTTTGCCTGTGAGTATGATGCCAATTGTGCTGCGTTTACAACCATAGCTCGTCCCATAGTAGGAATAGCACCACGCCATAATGTAAAGAGACCTTCCTCTCTAATTATACGGAATAATGCATCGAACACATTTTTGTAATTGCGTCTATCAGCTGCGTTTAAATATTTAAATTCATTCATAATATGTGGATATATATATATATATATATGTAAAATTAGTAATATACACAAAATAATAATTCTATCGTAAAAAATTTACCAATAGATAATCTTCCGTCTGCTGTCATCCTAATTAAAGCTACTTCAGCGGGTGTACCTACAAATGCTCCGACACATCCAGCCGTCATACCAAGTAATGCTTTTACAATAAAACTTGGTTGCGTATCTTTTCTAAATAAAGCAAATATTCTCTTAATAACAAATTTATTTCAATTCTTATATAATTATAAAATCTTGATTATATATAATTAACTTACGAAGAAAGTTCCATAAGCCAAGTGTATATACCAAGTCTAGTAGTGGTATATGTGGCCTGTCGCATCAAACCGGCAGATAAACCCGAGTATAATGCTAAAACTCCTTCATTTTTTAGAATTGACGATGTAACACTTAAGGTTGATGTTTTTGTGCCACTTAACTGCATGCGATTCTTTATTAAATCCAATGGTTGTACAAAACAGGTTGCTGCCATACTATAATTAAACATATATCCTTTATCAACTATTTCTTAGAAAAAAATATAAACTCCTAATATAAAAATATATAATTTATCAGATAATTTTTAAACTGATGAAATTATTAACATTCTTCTCTGCTTAAAATCAAAATTTAATTGTGTATATCTCTGATATATAAGAAAGATATATACACAGTTAAATTTTGTAATACATAATAATAGTTAACAAAATAATTTAATAATCAAAACATAAGTATATTAAAAATTTTATTATATTTATTATTATATTTATTATTATATTTATGTTTAACATGATTAAACTATATTAACATTTTTCATATTTTAAGAAAAATAAAATGTTAATTTATCAAAATAATTAAAATAATATGTAAAAAGATTAATGTATAGACATTTTATATCTATAAATTATTAAAAATTAAATAAAAATGATTAAACATTAAATTTTTTATAAATTTATATGTTATCGGTTATAAGAGAAGCTATGTTTGTCCAAGGCTATAATTATTCTATTTATAGTGCCAATAAGATATGACATACACACGCGCGCGCGCGCGCGCACGCCGCACACACACGCGCACACACATATGTAAATTGCATCTTAAAAAAATTAAAATCAAATTTTTTTTTCTTCTAGTTTCAACAAAATATTTCTAATTATTAATAAAAATGTTAATTATGTAACTTATGACAAGCAATTCTCTAATAAAATTTAATTTTAATCTTCAAACTTCAGCTTAGTGATTGCGAAATTCTCTTATAGTTATCAAAAAACAGTGTAAGTACACAATGTATGTACATACACTTATTTTCTATGATTGTGCCTTATGCCTATCTATTCACACATGTCCAGATAAAAGTAAAAAAAAAACAAACCCAGAAGTTCCACCAATAAGGAACTTCACACCGTTCGGTACTGTCTTTTGGCTACTCATTTTGATTAAATTGATTAAATTTGTTGAATATTGCGAATATATATTAATCACACGTATTCTCGTATAAGATAATTAGTAATCACCCGATGTATAAAGAAAACAAAATAAAAAATTATTTGTCACGGAAGAACACGCGTCCTGCCGAGTACACCGCTCATGAATAAACATAGAAGAAATCAGAATGGTCGGAATTTGGTCGGAATCATACATCCGCGATTGCCCTTCGGACATTCATGTCATATGTTATCAGTTGATACAGAATTACGGAAATAGCAGAAGCGCCATCTTTCTATGACATTGGACCATTGAAATATAAGGTGCGTTCCGTTTCACGCATATGTGCGCATTTATCTATAGTATACGTCACATATACTATAGATGAACGCGCGCATATGCGTGAAACGGAACGCACCTATAATAATACTGGAACGTGCACGAGCGCTAGTGTCGTGAAATGATAAAGAGGATCTTAAGTGGTACCTCTGTTTCTTTTCAGCACAAAGATACAATCCCCTCTATAATCCCGTATAAACCCCACTATCGTCTGCCACGCATGCGTAGTATAGCTTAAGCCCGTATCAGATTACAGATTAAAATTGGGGAGGGTCCCGTTAAGCCCGTACCAGACTAGAGATTGGCTGCGTTCAGCAGAAAAAGCAGCTTAGTAAGCGTTTTGTGCTGATTGGATTATACTTTTAGATCTAAATTAAGATAGGATTATTCTTCTAGATCTAAAAATATAATCCAATCAACGCAAAGCGCTTACTAAACTGCTTTCTCTGCTGAACGCAGCCATTGGTCGTGTTCAGCAGACTCAACTGTTGCGGAGCGGATCCGTGAGCGCTCGATGCTATTGGATGATCTAGAAGAATACACCAATAGCAGCGAGCGCTCACGGATCCGCTCCGCAACAGTTGAGTCTGCTGAACACGACCATTGAGATTGAGATTGGATTGGAATTTAACCAATCAGAAGGAAGAAAACCAATTTCAAGTTTAGTGAACTTTGCTTTAATTGGTCAAAATCCAATTCAATCTCAATCTTAATCTCTAGTCCGATACGGGCTTTAGCACATATAATATATTTCAGTGCATTGGACTTGTTCAAGTCGAATCATGGACGTATGTGTACAAAATACCCGAATAGAGCACAGATATCTATAAGTTTGTTCGCGTCGTAATGCCCTAACATGCTCCTATTTGCTTCAATAGGATCTATCCAGACAAACTTGCATAGTCTCAACTGCATAATTATACTTAAAGAAAATTATCCAATTCGCCTTCGTATCATAAGGACGCTCGTAAAATGCGATTGAATAACTGGCTGTGTTCAGCAGAGAAAACAGCTTAGGATGCTTTTCATTTCATGACTCAAATCAGGAGCGTCTCATTTGACCACGGTCTCGATTGACCACAGCCACTCACAGCAGCCGATGCCTAGAGGCTTTCCACTGTTCAAGCACTGTGAGTGGCTGGTGGTCAATCGGGACATGATTAAACGGATTTTACCCACTTAATTGACACAAATATCGTTCTATCTTTATTTATTGAAAGCCAAGAGAGATAGAACGATGTTTGTGTCGACATAACATTAAATGGAAAACACCCTTAGTAAGTGCTTTGCGCTGATTGGATTATATTTTTAAATCTCGAGGAATAATCCTGTCTCAATTTAGATCTAAAAGTATAATCCAATCAACGCAAAGCGCTTATTAAGCTGCTTTCTCTGCTGAATGCAGTCATTTTTTATGCATATGGTTATGCAGCTATGCAAGTTTGTCTGGATAGGTCCATACGCTCTATTTTATAAGGGAGGGTCCCGTTAGCACACGTCCACACACATCGCCCGGTGCTTAGAGTTTTTCCACTGGACCACTAATCAGAAAATTTTATTTTAAATTAGCCAATCGGCGACGTGAGCTATCGGAGCCCACCTCAAGCAAACGTAGCAAAACTATTACTCCTAAATTTTATTTAACAGATTTATATAAATATGCTCGTATATACAATGAATAAACCGTTTCGTTGATATGTTTTTCCTATTATTACATAGAGCACAATTTATGCGGAAAAGCGAAATGATATATAACGCTAAATAGATATTCGTATATATTTTTAAAAAAATTATGTTTACTTTATTTATTGCAATTTTTATTAATATGTTTCTCTTTTTAACTTATCCATTCAATAGAAGCATTTTAATCAATAAATACTATTTAAAATTAATGTTTTATAATCATTTTTCCGTTCCATTTTTCCGTACAAAATATACTCCAGAAGTGCGTTCGGAGAGACACCATTGGAGCTACTGCTATCATTTTATTTTACGTCTAAAACCTGCGGTACACGATGCTTGTTTTTTTGCTAGAATGTTTGCGTTTTGGTAAATTACTAAAAATTCTGCCTTCTGTTTGATGCAATTTTAATAATTTACTAAAACGCAAGCAATTCAGCAAGAAAACAAGCATTGTGTGCCGCAGGCTTTACGAACAATAGAATAGAATAATATAGATAGAATAATAGCAATAGCGCTAATAATATCTTCCTGAACGCACCCCATGTAATAATAGGAAAAACAAATCAATGGATCGGAAAACGAGAAAATGCATAAATCTAATAAAGTCTAATAATTTTGTTTTCCGCATTTCCGTACACTATAATCACACCTTTAAGACCGAAGCACAGACTCTTGCATAACAGAAAACATAAGGCATAAGAAAATCAACCAATTAGAATACTTTATTTTACGGAAAAAGAAGGAAATAAAAGATTTTGATTGGTTAATTTTCTTATGCCTTATGCGTTATGCAAGAGTCTGTGCTTTGGCCTTTAGGGCTATCGCACACAAAATGACTTTAGGTACGTTCCGTTTCACGCATATGCACGCATTTATCTATAGTATACGTCACATATATTATAGATGAACGCGCGCATATGCGTGAAACGGAACGTACCTATAAGCTGCATATGCATAACATAGGACCGCTGAACCAATGAACGTCCAGCATAAAGCCGCCATATTGATTGGCTGTGCTTTATGTTAGACGTTCATTGGTTCAGCGATCTTATGTTATGCATATGCAAGTTATGTCATTTTGTGTGCGATAGCCCCACAGACATCTATATAATACACTAGACTGCTGACTCCCATTGTTTTCCTTATGTACAAGCGTTGCCTATGTAAAAGCGATGCGCGAAGTGGATGCGCAATATAACAGATGTAACCTCTATCATGCTACATCACGCAATACTGCACATTTTGTGTACTGCACATTTAAGAAATTTTAAAGAAATGCCAAAACAGTGTGATGTGGTAAAGGTTTTAAATAACCTCTCACAAAAAATCATTTATCTCATTTAAGACAAGCAATATAACTATATATAACCTTATCTCAAGTACATAAAGGTATATAAAAATGTCTTCTGCGCATGCGCGGTCCTTATTCTGCGCATGCGYGAACCTTATTCTGCGCATGTCGTACATACTTTTTGGCAACAGTTAGCAGTCTAGTGTATTATATAGATGTCTGTGGATAGCCCTTATGCCTACTCTACAATGACCGTAACATAAGCACTGAAATATAATAATACTGGAACGAGCGCGACCCTATGAATAAGTGTGATCCGAGAGAGAGCGTTCAAGGTGGTATCTTTAGCCTTCTCTAAGCTATACTACGCATGTGTGGTAAACGATAGTGGGGATCGTACAGTCTCGTAAAAAGTAGTCACTGAAAATAGTATGCGTATGAACTAAATCTAAACATTTTGATCGCTTTTTCAAATAAATATGAAATATATTTAGAATACAATATGGTGAAACACTGTTGTATTAGTACTTGTAAGCAACTTTGGAGACCAGATACTGATATTTCATTTTTCAGGTTATTAAATTTAATCAAATTTATATATATAACCTTTAACTCTTGAAAATTAAAATATAAATTTTTTAAAATTTATTTTAGTTTTCCACGAAATAATGAAAAGCTCAATGAATGGTTACGTGTCATAGCAAATACTCGAGTTACTAAGTATTCATGGATATGTAGTAAACACTTTCGAGAATCAGATTATGAGTTRGTAGGTGATAAACGAAAATTAAAAAAGAATGCAATTCCCAGTCTTTTCCTTGATTCGAYAGAAAATGTAAGTAATTAGATTTTTAAAAATAGAAAATATGTATAACAAATGTTAATAATTGTTCTATAGGCAACATTGACAAAAATAAGTACAGCAATAATTAAACCAAGTTGTAGCGGACATCAAGCATCGGTTTTGAAAGACATCAACAATTTCCCTAACATCCAAGAAAATATATTAAGACATGAGACTACATTATTTTCAGAAGATTCAATTAAAGAAGCTTTTTTGTCGAAAACAAGAGATCAAGAAGTACTTGTGTTTCCAGAAAATAAGGTAAATTAATTTATTAATTTTATTTATTTTAGATAATAAATTTAATATTAAATACTAAAAATTTTTTTTGTTTTTATTATATTTAGGATAAAGCAACACATATTTCTCCACGAAGATTAAAGCCTTCTGAGCGTGAACAAGAATTAAWAAACGAAAACAAATATTTGAAAAACAGATTGCGTCGTCTGGAAATCAACTTGTCAAATACGAAGGAAGTGCTAAATCATCTRAGAAAGGAAGGTAAATCATCTGATGAGTTAGAGGATATATTATTGAAACATTTTTCTGGTTTTAATTTGGAAATTTTGAAGAATGAGCTTGAAAATTGCAACAAAAAGTTTAACAAACATTATTCTGATAAAATTAAAGAATTTGTGTCAACGCTATATTTTTATTCTCCAAAAGCGTACAATTTTTYGCGTTCTTATTTAAATCTGCCTCATGAGGTAACATTACGAAAATGGGTTGCAGAATTCTCTTGTAAAGCAGGTTTTCTTGATGTTGTTTTTGATTTTTTACAAAACRAAAGTATCAATTCTGTTTATTTAAAAGATGTAGCTTTAATTTTTGATTCAATGTCAATTATCTACTGTGATACATGATAATAAAGATATAATTCTAAGAGATAATAAGAATATAATTCTAATGCTTTAATTTTGTGCGTAATTGAAGAAATAATTTAATACAATATAATTACAATTTTTTTARGTCCGAAAAACAAGCATTCTTGAGAGCAAACTAATAATACAGCTAATAATAMTTAATGATTATTTACAATTTAAGTTATAAACATTATTCAAATAAAACATTTTATGAACAATAAATAAATTATGTATTTCATGTGCAATAAATAAACGTATTATGTTATATTTATTCATTTTTATTTCTTCTATTAAGACAAACAATTTTTTGTAAATRTATCTTAAATAATACATTTTTTAATATTTAGAAGTAAGTTTTATTACAATACATTAATTATTATAATTATTGTAAATATAATTATAAATAAAATAATGTGCTGAACTTCTTTTAATTAAAGATTTTATTTTATAATCTGGAAAGATTGTTATTACTTGGAAAAAAAGTATATATATATATATATATAAGTATATATAACTGTATATAAAATGTCAATAATTATATATAATTATATGTAATTGTATATAATTTTATTTAATGTTACATAATTATACATGAAACATTTTTTCCCGGGATAATAAACAACTTTTCCTGTTTTATAAATATAATCATTATTTGTCCCTCTTTAATAAATCATACAACTTTTGTTTAAAATGTTTTTCMATATTCTTCTATATTTTTCGAATCTTTACGGTGTGAAAGTTAAAGTGGGATACCCTATATAAAAATTAAAATGATAAGCTTGTTATATTATTGTAGTCGAGGATCAATTTGAATCATAAAATTCCTGTTCAAAYGCTCTCGGTGGATGCTATGATGCAATTCGGCCAGTAACCTAATCTAATAAACGTAAACACTGAAACTTTTAGCCAGATTGTACTAAAAAGAGACAAAGATACCACTTAAGACCCTCTTTGGCCGGTATTCATAGGCCGGTATTCATAGTCATTATAAGCCATCTTATTTGATATATATGTAACTAAATAAGACGTTCTTCGCCAAGACGTGGTCGAGGAGGACTTAAGCAAAAATTATGTATGCATAAAGAATAATAGTGAAGATGAGAGTGCACGGTAACTAAAATATTTATCATTTTTAGTGACAATAATGAATTTGGAAAATCTTGAAGATATTAATTCAAGATATTAATTTTTTGAATGATGAAGAAGAAAACGAAGAATATGTGCAAATGCGTGCTCCTAAACGGTACATTCGTGACGGTCAAAATCCGTTTGAATTTTTCAAGGA
>JANQDE010000230.1:14097-26493 GCA_037157785.1 Cephalotes varians | reverse complement strand
GATAGATAACCGCTGACGCACGAGTTTCTTATTTTAATAGATTATTTTATTAGCCGTCTTTGAAAGGAGGAAATCGTGGAGTCCTCAGGACGTAACACTATTTTTCACTAATTTTATTTTTATTAATGCGACGAAATTCTTGCAATACACACAAATATAACGAACATAACCTTGGTTTCTTATACATATTATAGTTTTCAATATGGCGCCTGCGCTTTACAATTGAACGAACTGAAAGATAGTGAGCATTGTCTGCAGTTTCATTGGAGCCGCTGGCTGCGTTCAGCAGAGAAAGCAGCTTAGTAAGCGCTTTGCACTGATTGGATTATACTTTTAGATCTATAAGAATAGTCCTATCTCAATTTAGATCTAAAAGTATAACCTAATCAGCGCAAAGCACTTACTAAGCTGCTTTCTCTGCTGAACGCAGCCGCTCTCAGGGCTGAGTTACCCATATAGGAGTATTATATATATGCCTCTAGGGTAAGTCTGAAGAAGATGGAACAACGAATAGAAGGGAAAGAAAAAAAAGAGAGTAAGGAAGTAGAAGATAGAGTAAGGAAGGAAAAGGATAAGATGGAGAAGCAAAAAGCAAAAGCAAAAGAAGAGATAAAGAAGGAAATGAGAGAATTGAGAAAGGTTATAGAAGAGAGAGAAAAGAAAGAAGAAATAATATAGTGATAAGAGGTCTAAAAAAAGAAAACAGATACATGAAGAAGGTTGCAGAGGAATTTCTAGAGCAGGAATTCGGGATGGGAGAGAAGATAAAGAGAAGCTATGTAGTAGAATGAAAGAGAGGCAGTGATAGTGGAAATGGACCAATGGGAAACAAAGGAAAAAAATAATAAAAGAGAAAAAGAAGCTAGGAAACAGAAAGATATTTATTGATAGTGACCGAACAGTAGAAGAAAGACAAATACAGAGGAAACTGAGAAAAAGGGCAAGAAAGGAAAGGATGGAGGGAAAAATTGTAAAAGTAGGATACAAAAAATGGAGATCCAAGGGAAAAGCTTCGTATGGGATGAAGAGAGGCAAGAGATTGTGGAGAGAGAAAATTTTTTAGGAAACAGAGAAAGGATAAATTAGAGAAAGAAGAAGAGAGAACAGAAGAAGAAAGGAAGAAGGAGAAAAAAAGGAGAGGTAAAGTTGAAGAAAAGACAAAAGGTATAAAGATGGTTTTTTGGAACATTGTAGGTCTAAAGAAAAAAGAAAAAGAATTCTGGATGTATCTGGAAAGGTTCGATGGGGAGCGTCCCGTTTGACCATGGTCCCGATTGATCACAGCCATTCACAGCAGCCGGTGCCTAGAGGCTTTCCCCTATTCAAGTGCTGTGAGTGGCTGGTCAATCGGGACGTGGCCAAACGGACCTCATTGAACACGAGCCACTCATAGCGCTTGAACACTGGAAAGCCTCTAGGCGTCGATCGCTGTGGTTGGTGGTGTCCAATTGATCCGTGTCCAAACGAGCCCCTCCCTAATAGGATTATGCGAGACATGGATGGAAGAAAAAGACTGGGAGAAGAAAAAGAAAGAGTTACCGAAGGAGTTTATTTGGAAAAGTCAGCATGCAACACGAGAAAAGAAGAACGGGAGGGCAAAAGGAGGAATAATCACAGGAGTAAAAAGAGGAATCGAGGAAATAGATGGCGTAGATAGTGAAGATAATAAGGGTAAAGATGTAAACGGTGTGCAGGAGAAAAGGTTGAGAATAGAGGGGAAAATATGAAGAATTGTAACAGTATATAATGGAGAGAGAATGAAGGAGAAAAGGAAGGAACTAGAAAATGGGTGGAAGAAAGAAGGGAGGAAATCTGTGTATAGGAGGGGATTTTAATGCTAGAATAGGAAGAGAGGGAAAGAGATGTGAGGACTGAGGAGGAGAATGACAAAGAAGTAAGAAGAAGCGAGGGATAAAGAGATAAATAGAGAAGGAAAAGAATTGTTAGAATTAATAGAAGATAGAGGATGGGAAATAGTAAACGGAAACATAAGAGGGGACGAGTCAGGGGAATGGACGTACACAGGAGTTAGAGGAGAATCGTTAGTGGATTATGTTATAGTCAATCAAGAAGCATGGGATAAGTTGAAAAAGATGAAGGTAGGAGAGAGAACGGAATCGGACCATCAACCGCTGGAAGTAGACATGGAAGGAGAAAACAAAAGGGAGTAAGAGGAAAAGAGATAAAAAGGTTGGGTGGGCTCCGATAGCCCACGTCGCCGATTGGCTAATTTAAAATAAAATTTTCTGATTGGTGGTCCAGTGGAAAAACTCTAAGCACCGGGCGATGTGTGTGGACGTGTGCTATCGAGACGTGTGCTAACGGAACCTTCCCAAAAAGGTTTAGGGCAGTGGTAAAGTGGAATGAGAATAGCATAGAAAAATATAGAGATAAAGGAAGAGGAAAGAAGATAGAGGGAGAGGAGGTAGAGGAGATGTGGAAAAACTTGAAAATAGGAATAGAAGAAAGGGTAATTCTTCAGTTAAGGGTCGCCACCTCCAAAATCAATAAAATTAGGCTCATTCGACGCGTTTTTGCATGAAACGAAAGAATCTGGCAATAAAAAGTGTCGCTCTGCCCCGCGAACCGAGATATTTATCGTTAAAGTCCACAACTATTTAGGTTAGGAAATGTGTCATATCGACTGAATATAGTGACACGATCATGCGCTGTAGTCACGTGCGCATGCTCTGACGTCACGTGCGCATGCGTTTAGTAATTTTTCGATACATAGCGTGCACGAAATTTGAACTAATGTTTTTTTATTAATATTTAAATCATTGCCACATTTATCACACGTAATTGTTAATGTTAATGGTAATGGTAATGATGTTAAAACACCGTACTTAATTAAGAAGTCTGCTAGTTCTTCTCTATATCTTATAATGTGTATATATGTACATATATTATATTCGTAGCACGATAATTAAAAAAAAAAATTTGTTGAAAAGGCATATATTGGTTCTGCGTTGAAAGTTATAAATAAAGGGGAGGTTCCCTCTCCCTCCTCCTCCCCTACACACATGACCACAGCACGGGGGAGGGAGGGAGGGAATCCTCCCCTACACGCATGTAGGGGAGGGATTCATTTATAACTTTCAACGCAGAACCAATATATGCCTTTTCAACAAATTTTTTTTTTTAATTATCGTGCTACGAATATAATATATGTACATATATACACATTATAAGATATAGAGAAGAACTAGTAGACTTCTTAATTAAGCACGGTGCTTACTTCAAATTTTGTGCCCTCTAAGTATCGACAAATTATTAAAACGCATGCGCACGTGACGTCAGAGCATGCGCATATGACCACAGCGCATGATCGTGTCACTATATTCAGTCGATATGACACATTTCCTAACTTAAATAGTTGTGGACTTTAACGATAAATATCTCGGTTCGCGGGGCAGAGCGACACTTTTTATTGCCGGATTCTTTCGTTTCATGCAAAAACGCGTCGAATGAGCCTAATTTTATTGATTTTGGAGGTGGCGACCCTTAACTGAAGAATTACCGAAGAAAGTATTTGCAAAAAAAAGATTAAAGTAAGAGAAAGAAAGATAGGAGAGAAAGACTGGTGGGATACAGAGTGCAAAGAACTGAAGAGAGAAGTAAAAAAGGCATATAGAGAATGGAGAAAAGGAAAGGAGGGGAAAAAAAAATATCTAGAGAGGAGACAGTTTAGAGGGCTATGCGAGAGGAAAGAGAGGAGGAGAAGGTGGGAGAAGTTGGAAGAGGAGGTTAGAAATATAAGGACAGAGGCGTAGGTATGGAAGATAGTTAATAAGGAAAGGAGAAAAAGAACGCATCTAGTGGAGGGCATAGATATAGGGAAGTGGGAGAATCATTTCTGTCAATTACTACAGGGATGCAAGGAACATAGAAGGGAAAAGGCGGAGAAAAGGAGAGTGAAGAACGACGGAGAGAATGAAATAACTGATGAGGAAATAGAACGACAGATCGGAAGATTGAAGAAAAAGAAGGTAGCAGGAGCAGATGAAATCGGAAATAAAGCTTGGATATATAGCGAAGAACACCTAAGGAGAAAGTTGAAAGTTGATAATTAGGAAAGTGTGGAAAGGAGAGGGCTTCCCCGAGGAGTGGAGAATAGGAATAATTGCACCAATCTTCAAGAAGGGAGATACGGAGGAGGTGACAAATTATAGAGGAGTTACTCTGCTGTGTACAGCGTACAAAATATACGCAGCGGTGTTAGCGGAAAGGCTGAGACAGCAAATAGAGGGGAAAGGCCTGCTCCCGGAAACACAGGCAGGATTCCGCATAAGAACTGTGGATATATGGATAATCTATACATCTTGCAACATGCTATCAAGAAAGAATTAAGAAAGAAAGGAAGAAAGATATATGGTATCTTCATGGACCTGAAGGCAGCTTTCGATAAGGTGGGTAGAAAGATGCTGTGGGAGGCTATGGTAAGAAGAGGAGCAAGGAGTGGATTAATAGAGAGAGTAAAAGAAATATATGTAAGCACGAAAAATGCGGTAAGGATTCATAAGGAGAAATCCGGCTGGTTTTGGACGGAGGCGGGGGTAAGACAAGGTTGCCCACTTAGTCCGATATTGTTCACATTGCTGATAGCGGATGTGGAGGAGAAAATGAAAAAGGGTCAAATTGGTGATATAAGAATAGGAAAAGAAAGCATATGGACTCTAGCGTACGTAGACGATCTAGTAATTATGGCAAAAAGCGAAGAAGGAATGAAGGAGATGTTAAAGAGAATGGAGAGGTATTTGAAGGGGAAGAAGCTGCAGTTGAACGTAGAGAAAACGAAAATGAATATGTTTCGAGAAGAGAGAAAGAAGAAGGAAGATCAAATGGAAATGGGAAGGAAAGGAAGTAGAAGAAGTGGCAGAAGTGAAATATCTGGGCTTTGTGCTGAAGAAGAATGGAGGAGAGGAAAGCCAGGTAAAGGATCTGAGAAAGAAAATTAGTATAATAATGAATGTGGTGTGAGGAATGGGTGAACGCAGATTTAGAGATGATTTTGGGAAAAGAATGATGTTATTCAATTATTTAGTTAGGGGCATCATGATGTATGAGGCGGAGTTATGGGGGTGGAAAGTAAGAGAAGAGTTGGAAAAGATTCAGAGAAAATATGTAAAGTGAGTTCTGAACCTTGACTCCTGCACACCGGACTATATTGTGTATAAGGAAACGGATATAGAAAGAATTAGCGAGATAGCAGGAAGGAGGGCAGTAAAATTTGAAGAAAAAGTGCTGAAAGACGGAGAAAGAAAGTTGGTAATGGATTGTATAAAGGAGAAAGAAAGGGAAGGAATGAAGAGCGCGGCAACAGAAAAAAGAGAGAAGTTTTTTAGGCAGAATGGGTATAGCTCTGAAGGAATCAGAATATTAAGGGAAGAGGGGAGGAATGTAGCGGATAGTATAAGAAGAAGAGAAAAAGAGAGATTAGGTCAGTGGTTAGATAATAGAATAAGAGAGTCAAAATACAATGTGAGATATAAAGATATATCGACGTCGGAAAACCAGGGTATTTGAGGAGAAGGGGAGATAAGGAAAGTCAAAAGACAATTGCTAGGTGGAGATGCGGTAATGAAGAAGAGAGAAACAAGGTTCTGGTTGAATAGGGAAAGTAGGAGATGCAAATTATGTAGGAATGAGGAGGATAGAATAGAGCATTTAAATGGCCATCTCGAAAAAGAACTGAGATTGAGAGCAGAGAATATTCTAAGTGAGGAAGGGAAAGTGGAAGCGGTAAGATGGATGAGGAGGATAGGAGAGTTGAGAGAGGAGAAGAGGGGAGAGAGAGTGGGTGGATGAGTATTGTGAAAGAGTGTGGTTAAGGAAAATTGTAAACCAGGTCCGGGAAGCAAGGTTATTTGGGCCGTACCAATAAAGATATTCTATATGCCTCTTCGCAATAGTCAACGAGATATTAATTTCTAAAGATTCCAATACGTGCGTCCGCCCGGCCTTCTACTGACTACTGGCAAGTGTACACCCATTGATAGCTTGATGCGTAACTCGCGGAGAGCGGGGACCAGACGCGCACTGCGCGCCGTCACACGGATAGCCAGAGCATTTCGGTGTGCGTGAGTGAAATGGGTAAATCTCGAGCGTGCGCGGGTTCCAATGCCCACCTCTGGCGGGGACTGCCTGGCAAACGCACAACGTCCCGCACATTGCGAGTGTACGAGTTCCTCCTTCACTCGAGCGGCGCGCTGGCCACGTCTCCCCACTCCCCGCGAATTGAACAATCAATCGGCGTGCACTCGCCAATAGAAGGCTAGGCGGACGCGCGTATTGGGCAATCTTTAGAAATTAATATCTCGTTGATTATTGCAAAAAGTTAAAAATGTTAGAGGACTTTCTGCCTTAGTTTAGTCTGCTCTAGTTGCCCATGAAAATTGTTCACAGAATTATCAAATACCCTGTATATGTCGATAATGACTTGTCATGCATAAACGTTAATGCAAAGATACCAACTTACAAAAACTGTAAGCGTTTCTTTTTTAGTGGCGCTCGTTTGCCCACGTTACAATTGACCACCAGCCACTCACAGACGTCCACATCGGCAAGCTGCACCTAATATAATAGACTTATAATTTAAAATACGGCCAACATACGGTCAAAGCTAGGTGTCAGTGCTCAATAATAATTCTATTTTTATTTAAATCAAACTATAATCTAGTAAATTCAAACTACGCGCCGAACACAACCGGTCATATAACGCAGTTCTAAAGAACTGAACTAGAATAGAAATAAAGTCACAAATAAATTTGATCGTCAAATTAATGCATGATGTTAATGAGCATTTTTAAACTGTAAAGAACTTATTGCGAAAAACCCTGGCTGAAGTAATGTTTTTATAGCAATAGTAATTATAGCAATAGAAATAAATGTTACTTTAAACTCTATTACAAAAAATGATTGAAAAAAAGACGTATCAATAATATTAATAATACTTACTTTGTATGGGATTTTATAGTGTACTGTAAAGATGTACTAATATTTAGAATATAAATTTAAAATATTATATTCGAATTTAAAAGATGTGTATGATAAGATGAAAAGATGTTTTATAATATTGATTTCATATTTTTATATCCATACACCCATACCCATAGACAGAGGATGACAATTATAATGATTTCAATTTGATCTTTTTCTAATGCAATTGTTAAAGTTTTTCAAATAATTTTTTGCTAGAAGACATATTTTTGGCAAAATAAAAATTTTACTTGAATACATCTTTTAATAAATAATGCCATACAAATTATTACAAACATATTGCTTCTCTTTGCCATTTCAAATCTTAATTTTCAACTGAAGAAAAACATAGGCTATAATTGTCACTCAAATGTAATTTATTTAATTTAAATAAATAAGCATTCAACGAAAATCAGGCCAGTCTACATATTTACATAGAGCGAATAAAACGTACCAGAACACCTGATGCATAAAACTTTGAGAACCGAGTTTGAAGTATTTTAAGTCATGAACTTGAACTCAGACACTTGCTCAGACATTTTTTTTTTAAATTTAACCCTTTGAAGTTATTTAGTTATTTAGTTCGTACGTTTTTATTCATTTTGTTTAAATGGCTACATTAATACGATCAATATATTGTTCAACAATATTGTGACAATATGGAAATAAAATATTACAAAAAGCGGACATCCATATATTGTTGCAATGCTGCTACAATATTGCTGCAATATGTCGCAATATTTCTATATTGCATAACAACACTGTGGCAATATTTAGGTAATATTACAATGCTATGTGGGTAGTTCAGATTCAATTGCAACACAAGGTTATTCGCATTTTCCAATACAGATGCATTGATGTCTAAACTATTCCTATGAATTGAAACATTTGCATTTGAATTCTCCATGACGTATTCAAATGGATAGCTGGTTGGTTTTATCATTGCGAGCATTGCGTCAGATTCAAAAAGCAAACGGCCAATCCGTACGCATTGGGTGCATCCAGAAGCACGATCGCTCACCGAGCGCTCATTGAGCAATCGAAGATGATTGATTGGATCTAAAGGTAAGAACCAATCATCTTCGATTGCTCAATGAGCGCTCGGTGAGCGATCGTGCTTCTGGATGCACCCATTGACACTTATTGCGGATAGATAACGAATTCAAAAAATCAAGAATTGGGATTCAGCAACACTGAAATAAATATTTTTTAATTTTTTTCCAATTTGTTTTTGTTTGCTGGGTAAATAAACTATGATTCAAGTGATAACTAGAGGTCTTTTCGAATTTTCTATTATCATCGATGCATGCGAATTACTTCGGAACTATTGCTGTACAAAGTTGATCCGAATGACGTTCAAATGGACACGATTCAATTGCCCACCAGCCATTCACAGTGCTCGAACAGCGGAAAGTTTCTAGGCATCGGTCATTGTGAGTGGCTGTGGGCATTTGCACCGTCCAAGTGAACCGCTCCCGGTTGATCCAACTAGTGAAAGTAAAATCGAGAACGTTCCGACAATAAACATTAATAAAAACATTAATAAAAACAAAATCGGATTTGACCCGGTTGGTTGATTAAATCAAGATCAAGGTTGATCAATTAAGATAAAATATACGAGAGTAATGGTGTAAAATATTATAAACATCAGTCATTATTTCTTATTGTTCTAAGCAGCAAATGTTCAAAGTGCTCTCCCTCAGTTTCTAAGCACAATGTCAAAATATTAAGAACAGGAATAAATATTAAATTTTGGAAATCAAAATTAGAGATTAAACGTAGCGCACAATGTATACAAATAAAATATAAGACATATATGTGTCATAGACATAATATAAATCTATTATTTATTTAAAGTGTAGTATCCTAATTTTAATTTTGAAAATTTAATATTTATTTCTGTTTCTAATATTTCATTCATTGTGCGTAGGGCTTAAAGAAATCAACAATTTGAATTTGATACCGCTATGTTTTGCCTTCAATTTTGACTATAAAGGATCATGGTACACAGAAAGAAAACTTAAGCAGTAAGCGAATCATTCAATCAGTCAAGAATTTAAGGTAAAACGTAAACCATAGCAAATTCAAACTATTGATTTTCTCATGTTAGATTTACGGTTAAAATGACGATAAATCAATAAGGACCATAGAAATACTTATGCTGGATCTACAATGAGGTTGCAGTATTATTGCGACTGTGCGACGGACCAATCGTAATGTGCGTAATATACAAGTACGATGCTTTCTTCTCTGATTGGTCAGTTGTAAAGTCGCAACAACACTACGATCTCATTGTAGATCCAGCATAAGTATTTCTGTGGTCCTTATTGATTTATCATCATTTTAACCGTATTTTGTGAATCGCGAAAACTTAAATTCTCAGAATGTGAAATACATCCGAAGAATATAATAAACAATATTTACTGAAATTCCAAGAATTATTAAAATTTATTGAATTTTAAGACAAACATTTTCGTAAATTATAAAAATTCTTAAAAATTGACAGAACATCAGAAGAATTTATTAAAAAATAATAAAAATATTATTACTAAAATTCTAAAAACTATGATTTAAAAACTTTTAAAATTTTAACTCTATAAAACTTCAAACTGCAAAAAACTCTTAAATATATTTGGTTGCTATCGAATAATATGGAAATAAATATAAATTATAATTTTTTAAAAATGTAAATAAAAATTTTTTTTTTATTTACACAAGATAGACATGTATTTTAATTTATACAACATAAAAATATGTACACTTAAAAACTTTAATTATAATTCTACATTTATTTAATATCATATAAAATCACAAATTTTTTAATTATTATAACTATATAAATATTTTTATATACAGAATAACGAGATTTAATGATCTGAAAAGGTATCATGCGATGGATTAGATAATGATAATAATTCAGGTTCTGTTGAGCCTGTTATGATCCGTCCACATGAATCTAATGATCTAAAATTGATCAAGTTTATATTCAATTGATCATTTGAAAGAAACATTATCTTTAGAATCTCAAATGTATATGTAAATATAACTTACACATCCTTTAAAAGATATAAGACTTGTTTATGTTCTATTCCTTCCAGCCACAAATTCAATAACTCCTCTCGTTTACATCTTAGTAATTGTTTGCAGGCATTCAAATTCTCCTTTACTGCATGAATCTTTTCTCGCGATGATGTAACTTTTTCAGATAGTGCACTGAATATCTGAGATAATACATAATACGATAAGATTCATGCATCCAATAATAAGTTTCTCATTAAATTCATGCATATGCATATTTACTTGCATAACTTCCATGAGATCCTGATCATGTGACGAAACCAGTTCTTCTAGTCTTTGATCACTTCGTTTGTACTCCTTTTCCAATTTGGCTTTTTCAATTTCACGTTGCTCATTTGTTTCACTTGCTGATAAAGCACGGATTACAGAGATCAGCAAACCACTCTAAGATTTATAAAACACATGAGAATTTATTCAAAGATACCTTGTTTTTAACAGAATCCAAAATAAGAAAACTTTTCATAATTATAAGATCTACTTGCTGTTTCTTTCGTCGGTTTAATCCCTCGCGGTGGTTTGATAGGAGGTGTCATATTCATTTTATAAAATTATAACTACAAAACGGAAGAATTATTAATAATAATAATAAGAAATATACTATGTCTAATAACATGATAACATACTTTGCACTTACAGCAGCATTAGATATCTGTTTAGATTAAATTTACTAATTTAATTTATTTTTGTTTTTATTAACTCTTTGCAGTCGAACTCCAGGATATTCCTGGCAAAGCTATTTTTCCGTGCTGGGATATTCCCGAACATGCGACTATTTAGACAGTAAAACTTAACGCTGCTTATCTTATAACACGAATTATAAACACTTCATTTTGATTATACGTCTTTCAGGCAATAATTAACTGAGCGCACACTACCTAAAAATAATTCCGACCAGTACGACTACCACGCTTACAGAAAACATGACGGCAAGGAGTTAATCAAGAAGATAGTAATTATTTAGAATTCTTGCTTCACCTCGAATCTTGATGAATTCAGGCTTATTCGATGCGTTTTTTGCACAAAGCGAAAGAATATAGCAGAAGAACGTGGCGGTCTGCCTCGCGAAACGAATTATTAATTGTTAAAGTTTACGACTATTGAGGTTACAAAATCCGTCGATGTGATGCAGCCATCATAAACATAAGCTGTATGCGATAGGACTATCGCACACAAAATGACATAAGCTGCATATGCATAACATAAGGGCTATCGCACACAAAATGACATAACTTGCATATGCGTAACATAAGACCGCTGAACCAATGAACGTCCAGCATAAAGCTGCCATATTGATTGGCTGTGCTTTATGCTGGACGTTCATTGGTTCAGCGGTCTTATGTTACGCATATGCAGGTTATGTCATTTTGTGTGCGATAGCCCTAACAGAAGAAAGTGGGAGAAACATTAAAGGCCATGGCACACAAAAAAACTTAAGCGATTAGACGTAAGCAGTAAGAAAATCAACAGTTTTGATTTGCTACCGCTTACGTTTCGCTTTAAATTCTTGACTGTGATTGGTTGATTCGTTTATTGTTTATGTTTTACTGCTTAAGTTTTTTTGTGTGCCATAAGCTGTATTCGTTTTGCCCTATGGCTTAGCTCTTTTTGAGTTAGCTCAGTGGATTAGATAAAGATAAACATATCGTTCAATCAAGAATTTAAAGTGAAACTTAAGCGGTAGCAAATCAAAATTGTTGATTTCCTTACTGCTTACGTCTAACCGCTTAAGTTTTTTTGTGTGTCATGGCCTTTAATGTTTCTCCCACTTTCTTCTGTTAAAGAGAAAAGGAGAATCAAGTGTTTTTCCCTCTCTCTCGCACGTCAGAGCAAAGCATTTGCAAACTGCTTCACTCTGATTGGTTGGAAAGTAATCGCCAATCGCCAATTGCCAATCGGCAATCGCTAGTGTGATTACGGCTTTAGAGGCTTTCCACTGTTCAAACGCCGTGGCGCACTCGATTGGATAAAGCGTTATATTAATGTTGCTTTTTTCTAACTATTTACTCCAATCGCCCATTTTTCACCAATCAGCGCTCAGTGTCAAAGCGCCGGTGTCTGTATGAGGATCCAGCCTAAAGTGGACCGCAGCCTGTATTGCCTAAAAGAAAAGTAGCCTGAGACAGTGTTGTGAGCATGATATAAAGACAAGGGTATGCTTATGCGCACGATAAATCACGTGACAGTCAAGCGACCAATCAGAATTGCCACCAAATTACGTCATTGTTTTGCGGTAAATTCAAATGTATTATTTATCAGTATATAGCGTTCCTTGCAATATTATAATTAAAATGTTTATTTGAAGAATAGAACGTGTCAAGTAATGTATTAATATAATAGTAC
>JANQDE010000229.1:153954-165791 GCA_037157785.1 Cephalotes varians | reverse complement strand
AACCCTGAATCCGGCGAGCCGATCCGAGCGCATCGAGAAAGTTGAAACGTTATAATATATATATATATATTTTCCTCTTTTTTCTTTTTTCGGATATTCCAACCCGTTTGCAATTCGCGCACCCCTTTTTACTGGATGTTAAACGCGATCCTGCATTCCTGATTATTTTCAACTTCAAGAGGATCACTAATATCATGGTCCTCCCATTCTCCTGTTTATTTTCAACTTCAAGAGGATCACTAATATCGTGGTCCTCCTCCTTTTTTTTACCTCAGGAGGATCACTAATATCATGGTCCTCCCATTCCCCTTTTATTTTTACCTCAAGAGAACTACTAATATCGTGGTCCTCCCATTCCCCTTTTTATTTTTACCTCAAGAGGATCACTAATATCGTGGTCCTCCCATTCCCTTTTTTATTTTTACCTCAAGAGGATCACTAATATCGTAGTCCTCCCATTCTCCTGATCATTTTTAACTTCAAGAGGATCACTAATATCATGGTCCTCTCATTCTCCTGTTCACTTTTAACTCCAAGAGGATCACTAACATCGTGGTCCTCTCTTCCTTTTGGTTTACTCACTCTACGTCCCCCGGTTGCTAACATCCAGTAAAAGCTCGAGCAAAAACACTTCCCGAAATTAAATAACCGTTTATTTCGATTTTATAAGTCCTTCAGAAAAGTAAATCTCAACAAAATGCAACCAGTTCGATTACCTCCAACAATGTTTCTTTAAATATTAGTAAATCGACGGAACAGGCCGGGCCTATATGTTTATTAAAATGAATTGGAATATTCAGAGATGTTAAAGGAATTATCACATTTCAGTTTTCCTTCCCCATTCTCCTATCTTTTATAATTTCAACGCCATTTTTTTTTAATTCTTTCCTCCTTCCTCAATTACTTTCTCAAAGGTAATCGACAGCCTACAAATGAATACAAGTATATATAAATATATTTTTTCACCTTACTCCGCTCCGCATTCTCTTACACATTCACATATCAATACCCCTGTAAATACCCCCTGATACTCTATTGTAAATATACAACAATGTATTGCGGTTATTTTTATTTATCGTAATCATTCGTACTTCATATTGTTAGTTTCATATAATAAACATTAATGTTAACAGAAATCGTTCTCTTTTCTTTCAATTAAATCTAGCGACCTTGGCCTTTCGTTTCCTTGCCCAGAAATCGCACGTGGTCCAATCCTGAGTTAAAGGGATTAAGTTTCCTGACTCGAATTAGGACCGACGATCGCACTGCTTGTGAAAAGAGGTGTTATAGCGTCCGTTCGGGACGTTGACCCATATTCCAGAGCCATAAAAGTGCGTTCGACTCGCAGCATGCGCCTCTGTGCGTATACCTGCGAGACAGTTACTGTTTACGTCCTTCCATACCTCCTCCTTCTCTTTCCTTCCAACTCATATAAACAAAACCTTCGGGGTTTGGACGTAACATTTCAAATCGTGTAAGTAATCATCCGATACTTCTTTCTTTTGTAATGAATGAAACGTTGTCTAAGGACGAACACGATACAATGTAAGAATGCAATAATGGAAGTACAAACAAAAATGACATTACATTACATCATTACATCAGACTAACATTAATCATCCGATCAACGCATCCTGATCATGTTGAGATTGGCTGCCAAGTTGGTCGCCAATTTCATTTTTTTTTCAAATCCATAATTTTTTAGGAAATTTAGCAATTAAAGAAAAAATGTTTGTTTTTCGTCCTATCGTGAAGTTTCTTTATTTTCATATTGAAATAATACTTTTGAAACTTCCTAATACAAAATAAATGTGCATTTCTATTTATTGTCCGAAATTAAATTCCAAAACGTTCTTTCCGTGGAAAATTTTATTCGAAATATAAGTATACGCAACGTATGTACTTTATTATATCGATAATTTTCAAATAATGGAAATGCACACTTCCTTTGTATCAAGAAGTTTCAGAAAATTGATGCTAATGAAATTCATAACTATTTTTAAAATAATTGCAACGCACTATTCTTCGGAACCGCCAAATCCCAAGGAGGCACGCCCAATTTACGCGTAATTATCGGTATTCAATTATAGAGATGCTCGGTAAAGGTATCAATACGGTATTCACTATTTGAAATAACTGAATCGATACTGTATGCAATCCGTTAGATGTTCGGTAACAGACTCAGTACGAGACCCGTGGTGATTCCGATTAGACCTTACTCAAAGAATGGGCGCCAGGCGCCCTGAACAATCGCGCCACTCGAGTAATCCTTAGACTTTCTAAATAACTTTAATATACCCAGCCGCACCTCGCTCAGTATGGTGTAGAGGGGCGAGATTCTTTTATGTGCAAAAAGAAGGTTCGGGAGGAAAAGCGGCAGTAATAACAATAGGCATAAGTGAATTAATAACAGAAGTATATATTTAAATTTAAAAGAAACATCGGATAACAGATGATAACAAAACGTGCGGCCGAATTTCTCGATCTGAGGCAATCTCACAATTGCAGTCTCCGAACGATACCGCAATGCTGAGATCATACAACATCAGAGGTATGATATCTGCGATGTGATGAACATTACCAATTCCACAAAGCGATAGACAAGAGCGCAACAACGAGCGCAGCGCAATGAGAAACTCGACTTTAACACGGACAAAGCAGTAACGCGTCAACGAAATGACCGACTTTACAGCAAAGATAAAGCGATAAACGGTAATGCGTTGACGAGATGATAGATTCCGCCGCAAAACAGTACCATACGCAGTTACGCGATATCCGAACAATAAACGAAACATTAAACGAAACAACAAACGAGACAATACGCCGTGAGATTGTCGGTGGCGGTATCTCCCTGCGCAAGCCTCCTCCTCGGTAATCCGGGCCGGTGAACCTCGGACTTGCCACGTAATCTCCGGGATTCTTATTGCTCCTTCCTAGAGCCGCTATTTTTCGACCACTTACGTACAATACGAACTCTTACAACGAGGCCTCGGCCCCACCCGAGTGGGAGCAATCGGTCACCTGAGTAGCGACTTTCACAGTTGGTTGTCGATCTCTTGCCGGGTCCTTTGTCTGGGATACGTCCCTTCGTATTAACAGTCTACTGAACAGTGCTCGCCGCTGTCGCTCGTCCTAAGCCTCTCATATCTTGCAGATTTTTCACGCATCTATCCCTTCCGGTTGTTAAAGGCGCCCTCGATCGGTCCCTCGATCACTTCGGATCCCAAGTATCTATCGCCTGCGAAAATCCGCACGCTTTGACCGATAACGTAGGGATCCAGATCCTATGTTTAGGGTCGGATCGACCTGGCTGGTCAGGCCAAGGCTCGCATCCGCCCTCGATCTTCCTTCTTTCACGATCGAATCCTCCACTTTCCATGGCACGGGGAGACTCGCGTGCTCCTGCTCCCTGGCGGCTGTGGGGACTTGGAGGCTCCATATTATGTCAGGGCCTACTGTCACAGTATTAAGTGGAGGGGCCGGACTCTGCACTAGCGGCGGCACTCTTGGGCACGTCAGCGTTCCTGGCTCCTAGTTCCTGTGATTGACTCTCCTTTTCGGGTATACATTTTCTATGTTGCTGGCCACCCAGGCTACCGTCCTTAATCTTAAACTCAAATAAGCAGTGAAACTTGCTCCAAACGGAAGTGAGGAGGATCGCTCTCTTCCAGATAGGGAAAGGACGATCCCCGAGATTTCCCCCATGGTTCGGCGATAGCCCTTGCGACGAGGCGCCCGAGGACATCACATCACACAATATAAAAAACAATATAAAACATTGTAAATCAATACAAAAAAATCGACTTACTTTAAATGACAGATGGAAGTTTGTTGACCTCATTTGGAGCATCCATTACTTTGGATCAAACTCAAAGATAAAAAGATAATGATAGTTTGTACTTCAAAATTCGAGTTTTATCTTTTTGAACTTGTAAAATCTTATTCATCATCTAAAGATTCTGTTAAACTGTTGTCAATGCAAAATGTTTATTCGATATTGGTAAATGAGAATTTAATTCATTATCATTATTATATGCCTCATATTTTGAAAAATTCCTGTATATTTTTGTATAATCGACAAATTGCTGAATGTATCTATCATTTTTTCCAATTTATAGAAGATGAATTATTTCTTGATTGCATGTAATTTGCTATTCACTCACTTCGAAACGAACTATCACCAACTATCAAACTCGTCAAGAAACTCAACGAAGTCGACCGCCAATCAGACGCGTAGAAATGCGTTATCTCGATCGCTTTCGTTTTGTAGCTTGCTCTCTCTCATATGCACACATCACTGCAAAGACTGCAAAAACTTGGGCTCGATCGCTAACACCTCTCGCGACAGAAATTACAACTGTACATGAAACGATGACAATGACGTTTCTTAATGTAAAAGTTTCCAGATTGGACTTTACGTCTTAGTATCTCTGCTCGTAAAAGAAAAATAAAAACACTTTCCTGATATAATGTAAATCCGTGAAAACTAGAAAATATAATGTAAGCTGTCGACTGAGCCTATTTAGAATTTGATCAATCATTATTGAGATCTAAAAATCTCAGATTTCAATAACGCATTACGCCGGCTCGCATAGAACCGCACATAAAGATGCACAATAGTGTCTCAGTATATATACTTGACCGAGATACTACTGTGTCTTCTGATCATTAAAAGTAATAGTACATTGAATTCGTCTTAAGACGAATATAATATAATATTGAAAATATTTAAATAATATAAAAAATGAGCTGCTATTTAAAAAATTCAAGTTGATCTTGATTTTTATTATATTTTTATCATTTCTTTATTACAAGTTGTAGCTTACATAAAACAGATAAATATTAACTTTTCAACTTTTTTTTTAACTGTCGGAAACATCCCAAAAATCGTGCAGACTGTTATAACAAACACTCCGTATATATAAAATGTAATGTTTCGTACATATACAAAATGTATGTAGAATTATTGCACTACCCCCGTTCATAGTTGTCAAATAAAGATGTTTCAAATTGAAGAGACATTAATAGTTTCTCAATTATAAGTTACATTAAAAAATAGTTATAACAGTATCAAGATATTTGCAACTGATAAAAGATAATATTTGTAGACTTTAGCTTATAGTACTCTAGCTTATAATCAAATAATAAAATATATTTTTTTAATGTTAATATTAAGACAGACAAGGCACTATAAGCGTGAATGAGTATTGATTAATCTTGAAAGATTTACACAAAAGAGTCCAAATCTGTTGGTGGAGGTTTACGCTGGTGGAACCTTCTTAGGATTCAGATCGTACATACGTCGCATCCGCTTTTTCAACTCTTGTGGAAATTTATCGTAGCACTTCTTGCACGCGGGCTTTAAATCAAATTCGAAGAATTTCGTTTTCTGATTCATCTTCTGGTCGCAGAATGCACATGCAAAATGATGGACGCACCATGCTTTGTTCAATGCTGTGAAAACTAGAAAAGATAATATTAAATAAAAAATGTTAATGCTCACAGAAAAGATACATATTTTTCAATTTTATTTTAGTTTATTCAATTTTTTGCTTTTGACATAGTTCAATGTAATTGCAGTAAAAAATCATAAGATTCTTAACACATTAACGACGGGGCATTTTTATTAAAACTTTCCTATATGATTTTAATGATATAGAATTCCTTCAACATGTGTATACTAAAATGTGATAAGTATTTTTCTTGTGTGATACTTAGTGAAACAGTTCCATAGAATAAATATAAAAATGCACCACAGTCATAAATAATACCGTTATCGGAGAAATTACTAGAAAAACACACATTTGTCGTAAAACGAGAATTCTCGTTTCCCGTCGGTAATGTGTTAAGGAATCTTAAGAACTGCAGTTTGAAACATAGAAGGAAATGTTAATTTAAAATCCAAAGAGAACGAAGAAAATAAAAATTCGAAAAGATCAGATTTTGGAAAATGGATTATCTGTATTAACTTGTAATTATTAATATATCTGGTACATACCATCTCCAGAGATAACCTGATTACAAACAAAGCAGAGATTCCCAAATAATTGATGATAATGAGTCTCGCAATAAGCAAGACCTTTTTTCTCATAATGGCGATGACCTAGGAAAGGTTTTTCGCATTTAGCACATACGAAATGTTCCACGTGCCAATGCTTGCCGAGCGCTGTTACCACGCGTTCTTCGATAGGACGTCGACAGGCACCACAAATCGGGATTCCCATTTTATCGTGACACCGCAAACAATATAGTTCGTTCTACGTAATGAATTTTGTTATTAAAACCGAATCAGATTGTGAAAATATTATTGTGTGTACATACATAGTTACAAATTTAAAAGTGGGTTTTTAAAAAATTTAAAAATAACAAATATATTATTTTGTAGATCGTCTAAAATTGATTGTTAAAATTACATAAAAAATATATGTTTCTAATATATAAATATTTTGTTCACTATGATATATTTATATTTTCTTTTAGAGAGAAATACTGATTTCTTATAAAATCTGAAGTTAACCCCTTGCCCTATGATTTAAGTCGTGACGGCGCGTGCCACAATCAGTAACAAAAATCGCTCACGTGATGATCTATGTAGCTCTTCGGCCATGCGTTCGAACTTAATCATATACACCTTATGATATATATTGGGTTGGGGAAAAAATTTCTTCGTATTCTCTCGGTAGATAACTTTAGGATCGTATAACTCTGATAACATTAATCGGATTTGGCAATATTTGCGTGCGTTGGAAAGATGACATATCATTAAGTAATTTAAAAAGAAATTGTGATACTTGTTTATTCAGTCAAAAATTATTGCGTCTTGAAAATGAGTGAAAATAAAGAAGAAATTCGATACATTTTGAAATTTTATTACAAAAAAGGGAAGAAAATGCGACTCAGGCTGTTAAAAAAATTTGATGTTTATGGACACGATGCACTATCATACATGTGGCACAAAGCTAATTCAAACGTTTTCAATTTGGAAAATTTGATGTCAAAGATGCACCTTGCTCTGATCGACCAATTACTGGAAAAGTCAATGAAATCACGGAAAAAATTGAGTAAGACCGGCACATAGCTGTCATTACATCATTAGCAGTCATGATAACGGTAAGGAACTAAACATCAACCACAAAACAGTTTTAAACCTCTTTGAGAAGACTCGATACAAAAAAAACTCGATATTTGAGTGCCATATGATTTAACAGTGAAAAATTTAATGAATCGAATTTCCATCTGCAAATCGTTGCTAAAATGGAATAAAACCATTTTTGAAATGGTTATATTACGGGTAATGAAAAATAGATCACATACGACAATAATGTACGAAAAAGATTGTGGTCGAAGTAAGGTAAAACTCCGCAAACGGTCGCAAAGCCAGGATTGATGCTAAGAAAAGTGATGCTGTATGTGTGATGGAATTGGAAAAGAATCGTTCGCTACGAGCTGCTGCCGTTGGGTCAAATGATTGATTCTAACTGTCTCTACTGTCAACAACTGGAAAGATTACGCCAAGCAATCAAGAGAAAGCGACCAGAATTGATCAATAAGAAAGGCGTCGTCCATCACAATGCCAGATTCCACACATCTTTGGCGACCTGTCAAAAATGGAGAGAACTTGGTTGAGAAGTTTTGATGCATACATCTTATAGTCCTGACTTTGCGCCATCAGAATACTATTTGTTTTAATCTCTACAGAACTCTTTTAATGGTGTAAAATTGACTTCAAAAGAGGCCTGTGAAATCACTTGTCACAGTTTTTTATCCAGAAATCAGAAGTTCTACAGTGACGGGATTATAGTTTTACTTCAAAAATGACAGAAGATGATAGAACAAAACAGCACATATCTTGTTTAATAAATTTCATTTAAAATATGAAAATTTCACTTTTGCATTAAAATACGATGAAATTTTTTTCCCTAATATATTACACATATGAAGAACAACTGATTTAATTTTGTAAGGTGCCTGGGACTTGTTTTTTAACAAGTCTGACTGTGCTTCTTATATTTGAACTGATAAACTTACTACGAGTGCCACTCGTAGTTCCTACATTTGGTCCGAATTCCTTAACACGAGTCTCATTCGATATTACAAAGGGTTAAATAATCGTGAGATGTCTGAACCATACGTAAATAGCAAGAAATTTTACCATTTCATTGGCAGCATAACCAGGTCGAGAGCGGACTTCTCTGGCTTCTGAATTGAGTTCCACACCGCAAGTTGTGCAATTGAAATGATATGGATGATAAAGTTCACCGCGGAATCGTAAAGGTTTGTCATCAATTACTCCGCTAGAAATTGCAAAAAATATCAATTAAAATTTTCAGACAAGTATTCTTCTATTGTATAAAATATAGGTTTTTTTCAATCTCTAAGCGCTTGACTTATTTTTAGGAATTTTTAGAAATATCTCTTTATCAAAAAAATCCATAAGTACTTAAGAAGAAAACATACGTTTTTCCTTTTAAAATTAGAAAAAGATCGCGTAAACATCATTTTAAGCATTTTAATAATTGAACATTTGGATTTTAAGCCGTGTACTATTATATCTATATACTATTAAAGATACATCTTTTATGCAATAATAATAACATACTGGCACTGATGACATATATGTTTTCCAAGCACACCAGCTTTCACATTGGCGTTGCATGTGTGGCATAAGGCTCTACCTTGACACTTGATGAAACCTGCATCCGCCAATTCACCGTTACATTCTTCACAGCGAAAACATAGTGGATGCCAGTTCGAATTCATTGCCTTAATCACACGGCCAATAACGAATTCGCCTATCACAAAAATAGCTTGATTCAATATATTACGCACGCACGCACGTACGTTAACATTATTCAAAATGTATATCAGGTGATTATAAAAATTACGAAGCTTAATTTACATCTCCATTTATCTTTCTTATCTGTATGTAAATGCAAGCGCATATGCTTGATTAGCCTGAGTCAAATGGAGAGAATGCTTTGACTCCCGCGTGAACCGCGTTCTCATTCTGTCCTGGATACGGAAATTCTCAATATGCACATTATATATTAATAAAAAATAAATTCAATGAGAATAAAGGAATGATACAAATTAACATATTATTTTAATAGTTAATATTTAAATGTTATTAAAAATGTTAAATTATTTTTGTATAATTATTTTAATATTAGACTTTTTAAATAAAAAAAGTGTACATGTTGGTCAAGAGTGGATTTATATATTTACAAATTTTAATTTTATACGTATTTACATTGTAAAAAAAATATAATTTTATAAAATTATTAATGTAAAAGCTTGTAGGAAAATATCGATAATAACGTCACGCGTCGAATGTTAAATGTGTGGCATTGCGCGGTAAAATGCCGATTTTCTCGATATCAGAATCATCGAGTAAATCGGCTAGCAGTTTGGCAAAAAGAGTGGGTAATGCAAGAGAGTTAAACTTATATGTATGTCTATGTTCTTCGACCTCCTAAGAATGGCCGAAGCGTACACAGATGTGAGCTCATGTTTCAAGATGCCTGCGCTTGCTAGCCTCTTCCTGTCTATCCCTTTCACACATCGATTGCTTGTTGCTTGGTCTGCAATCTGATAACTCTAACGGGAATAACATCTCCTTTCTGTACTTTCTGTACTTCTGCTTGAATACTTAAGGTAAAGATTTCGATATTTTAAATCTTGTAGGTAGTGTTGTCAGAACAAAGTTATTTCTTTTTAAATTTTTATTTATTTCTCTTCTGACGTTATTTTTTGCAATGCCTATTTGTTGTCAAATTATTGATATGATAATGTTTGGCCGGTGTGCAGAGAATTACAAAGCTGCAGCAAGACTATATGAAGAATTCCCTAATTCCAATTCAGAACTAGGAAACATTTGGTTTACAGAGCAATTGTCTTTGCCAAAGTTCTGAGTTGGATGAAATTAGGAAATTCTTCATATAGCCTTGCTGCAACTTTGTAATTCTCTCAAGACAAATTTAAAAAAAAATAAAGTTGGCCTAGGATTAAAAAATATTGTAACTTTAGAAGATGTTAGGGAGAATCCTCATTTATCAGTTCAACAGTGAGAACGTATTTACAATATTCCGAGATCAATGGTTTGGCGTATATTAAAAACAAATAAGTTCCATCCATATCACGCAACATTAACTCAAAATTTAAATGAAAGAGATTACGAATACCATTTAAAGTTTTGTCTTTGGACTCTATACTTAAGGCAAGATCCTTATTTTTTCTCAAAAATACTGTTTGTAGATATTTAACAATCGTGAGAATTTCAATCAACACAATTTGTGTTATTCAGCTTATTCGCATTGACAAAGAAATCGAAAATTTCAATAGTCTATTAATGTCGGGCGGGTATAGTAGGCGATTACGTTATTGGACATTTCTTTAATAAAAATTTAAACACAGATCGATTCATGTCCGATTCCTTGAAAATGAGCTGCCAAACCTCCTCGAAAATGTCGACTTAATTCGACGTATGGTTTCAATGGGACGGAACACTTGCTCATACTAGTAGGCTTGTTAGAAATTGCTTAAATATCTTATATCAGTGCTCGGAATTAGTTGCCCTTTTCAGCTCGATTTTAAAGGCGATTACTGTCTTCCCACTACTCGAAGCTCGACGGTAGAGCCCACGCTCTCAAGAGTTTCATATAAAAAATTTACCCAAATCGTATCTTCCATCATTAAAGCATTCTTTATTATTATGCTTTATTAAATCGTTTTTATTTTTACAAACACTAAATTTTTTTAAATATGTTTTATGTGTTTTTTAATACTTGTAATAATAAAACTTTACAATAGAGTTATAATTATTAAAAAGTATTAAATATATGGCTTGACAAGAAACGACAATTTTATATCATAAGATATTACGTAGAAATAAAAACTAAAAAACACTTAAAAAAAATAGTCAATTTACAAAGCAATATTAATTTTCAAGAGACACGGTAGTGTCTCGCGCCAAGTTCACGCATAGTGCGAGACGGACTGTGTATCTTTACGCGAGACAAAAAGTTGAGACAAGCCGAGAATATCAGATCTCAATAACGGCTGAGCCGATTGAGTTGATAATAAGCTCACTCAATAGCTGTTACGAGACCAAGATATGCTATCAAGTAAATAGGAAGTAACACAAGGAAGCAGGAAATAAAAATAAGTAATATTACTAAACTTGACCTCGTAACATAATAAATTAAATAGCAAAATATCACGTATTCTGATTACGCAGTCTCAGAATGCTGACAGCAATCGAATACGGAAATAAAGACCTATATAAACGTCAGGAAAAAAGCGAAAAGAGGTTCAGAGTGAAACAGTCAGTTCGGTCTTACGTCCGTCGTTCGGTATATTGTAAAAGAATTATACTCTGTGTGAAATTTTACTATATTTTATTTTGTAATAAAAAAGTTGAATCTAAAAGTGAAGTGAGTTTGAATTCTCCTCTCTGCGACGTGAAACCCACAACAGCGCATACTACAACGCAAATTATATAATAAAAGTACGCTTATTTTTGCTGTACGTGCTGTAGAAAAAAAGTTATTATAATGTACAAATACAAATATCATAGAAGGCTAAATGTCGGTCTTGCAGTATACACTGCGGCGGATCTTGGTGCCTAATTATAATTTGTGAATCTTTTTAAATTTCCTGCTCATGCGAACTGCGCGCCGACAATTCGTCGGACTTGAAACACAGTGTACAACATCGGAAACAATCGACTCACATATTAAATTGATAACAATTTAATAATTTTGATGCTAACAAGCATCTATTGTATCCCCCCTTCCCTGAAAATCTGTAAAGAAATTATTGCGAAAAATAACACCTCA
>JANQDE010000229.1:123023-133490 GCA_037157785.1 Cephalotes varians | reverse complement strand
TTCTCTTTATATATTTTTTAAGTTTATTCCACCAATAATTATGAATAGTAGAGCATTGAAAATTAGGTCCATTTTAGATCTTTTTTCGGATGTTCAATGGACGTCCGAAGTTGTGAATAACAGATGTCCATAAGATTTCCTATGGACGTTCGTCGGACTATATTTGGTTAGCCTATGGACGTCCCGATGTTCGAACTCGAACGTCCAATGGACGTCCAGTGGACATCCATGTGCTATCTGGGTTTAATGTTAGGAATTCCAAGTTTTTGTATCATTGATATATTAGAAGCAGCACCGTCAAAAGTAATAGATCTTATATCTTTTATACCATTATCATTTAAAATTATTAAATTGT
Organism: Cephalotes varians; assembly: GCA_037157785.1. Lineage (NCBI taxonomy): Eukaryota > Metazoa > Arthropoda > Insecta > Hymenoptera > Formicidae > Cephalotes > Cephalotes varians. The sequence continues at coordinate 133,135 of JANQDE010000229.1, read as the reverse complement.
TTGTTATAATATTTGCTCTTTCTTCAGCAGTAAGGCTTCTAATAAAGTAAAAAGATATTGGTGTTTTAAAATGAGCATTTAATGCTACGAGCATTATAACAAAAACATACGTTGCTTCTCTATCATCACTAAAATCGTTATTATTAATCCGATCCATCCCAATATCTACTAAGCCATGATATTGCTGGCCATCCCATTCTATAGATTTTTTAATAGACATGTCATCTRCTTRAATTCCAAACTGTAGAATYTTACCATTTTTTTCGTTTTCATCTATTGCACTTTTAATAGATTTTATTATTTATGTACTACCGGGATTAAAATTACTTGTACTAAACCATTTTCTTATAATTCTTGGATGAGGTAATTTGTTTAGAAATGTTTTTCTCACATATTCATAAGCTGCATTTGAATAAAATAATAATGTAGCAGCAAATTCTCTTGTAGCTTCTGGATATTTGTTAATATGCTTTTCACTTAAAATATTTTGCATAATTTCTAATGGTATATTTATTGAATTCTAAATAAAGAAAAGGAATTGGAATACAACTAATTAATTATGAATTAGAATAAAACAAATTAATTCAACAAAACTAATTTATGGAAAATTAAATTAAAATATCTAATATACAGATTATTATATTTCTAGCTCAAAGAYATACAATTAAAATTTCAATAATCTTTGCACAATTTTTTCAATTTCTACTTACTTCCATAGTAACAGCAGCTTCGCTAGAAATTAATGCTTTATTTTTTAAATGACTTATTAAATCTTCAAATTTCTTTATTTTATTTTCTCTACGTATAATTATTTTTTTTTAATTATTTAATTTTTTTGATGTATCTTCGTAGTATGTGCGAAATATTTCCCAATTACGATCAGATGTAAAATCATCATGATTAAAGTCTCCAACGTATCTCGGAACATGACAGCGTTCTTCCTTATTTTCAGCATTTCTACAACAAAATTATTATTAATATAAGAAATTATTGAAAGATGATATCATGTTCTTTTCCTAATAATCTTACCTTTTAGCTGTATTAATATTTTCGGCTATATTTTCACTTTCTTGTAATTCACTTGTATGACTAGAACATGTATGATTTTCATGTTGATTCTCTTTATCTACACAGGCTTGTTTCACAATATTTATGTTTGTGTTACTGAAACAACTTTTTCTTAATGATTCTTATATGTACAAAATTAGTGTACAAAATATTAGAATAAAACGGAAATAAAATAAAACTCACTCATATTCAATCTCCTTTTCTTTCGTTAGATGCAAAGTGGGAACAGCTTCAGGGTGCAAACGTCTTCRTATAATTCCTTTTGTTATACTGGAAAACATTATATCGTTATCATTAAAATGTTGATTGCATACACAAGCATATTTAGAGACTTCTTTTCCAATGACATTGATCCATTTTAATTTTACATCTTGTCGTATAGGTATTCTAGAATAAGAAATAGACATTGTTTATCAAATTAATGTAGTAATAATGTTTCTTAATATAAAAAAGTGATAATTTTTCTAAATGAATTTGTGTGTGTACAATTTTTCAAGCATTCATGATTCTTTTAACTTATAAGAAATGTACATTGAATATTTACCTATGAAAAGTAACACCTGTCTTGTACAGCTTGTGGCAAATGCAGTAGGAACGTACCATTTTTATCAGAATTTATAATACTAATTGAGTATCAACACTGACAATTTTCAATCGACGTCTTAAAAGAACTACTAGAAGTATCCTGAGAAGACCAAACACGGAATCATCTTTCTCTTCCCTAATCTCGTACACGCATGCTTGCTTTGGTTTCACCCCTCCCTTCAGTTCCCACCACGAGAAAAAAGAGAAGGACAGAGATCCCTAACATCATCGCCCTATCCTTTAGATCCTTTCCCGCTGCCTCTTACGGTAGGGACCAGTCTATCTCTATAAGTCTATAGGCCTGTTCTTTTTCGCTGCACTGCTGCACTAGTGCAATAAGTTAAAGTGAGACAAATATACTTTCTTTCACTCTAACTTATTGCACTAGTGCAGCAGTGCAGCGAAAAAGAACAGGCCTTATGAGTAGCCGTATGGATGAGATTGTAAAGCGTCGTCTACAATGAGCAGTAGCAGTATGGAGGAGGCTGTAAGAGTAAGAAATTGACCAATCACAGTCGAATGTAAGAAGAATAGTTGATTGTGATTGGTCAATTTCTTACTCTTACAGCCTCCATACAAATCCATACTGCTACTGCTCATTGTAGACGACGCTTAAGAGTAAGAAATTGACGAATCATTCACAGTTAATTATTCTTCTTACATTCGACTGGGTGCTTTCCATTTGGTGACACAAATCGACACAAGTATTGTTCTGTCTTTGTTACTTATTGAATGCTAAGAAAGATAGAACGATGTTTGTGTCGACTTGTGTCACTAAGGGCCAATTTCACCAACGTCGGTTAAGCTAACCGACAGTTAAAGTGTCAACCGTGATTGGTTCATTCTGGTCAAAGACAAATGCGATTGGATAATTCCACTGGAATTAACCGTCGGTTATTCTAACCGACGTTGGTGAAATTGGCCCTAAATGGAAAGCACTCTGTGATTAGTCAATTTTTTACTCTTACAGCCACATCCATCCACGACTACTGCTCATTGTAGACCACGCTTTAGACTCCTGGCCAGAATACATCTGAGGTCCACTTTTACCAACGTCGGTTAGATTAACCGACGGTTAATTCCAATGGAATTATCCAATCGCATTTGTCTTTGATCAGAATGAACCAATCACGGTTGACACTTTAACCATCGGTTAACTTAACCGACGTTGGTAAAAGTGGCCCTGAGTGAATGGCTGCGTTCAGCAGAGAAAGCAGCTTAGTAAGCGCTTTGCGCTGATTGGCTTATACATTCAGATCTAAATTGAGATAGGACTGTTCTTCTAGATCTAAAAATAAAATCCAATCAGCGCAAAGCGCTTACTAAGCTGCTTTTTCTGCTGAACGCAACCATTATTGCGCAGATGTTAGCGCTCTTGGTGTGGGATATCTCATGTCGTCTTGTCGTCTGCAGTGTGTGAATGTCAGTGACAGTTCTGTTAATTATATTGACGCTGTCGTTAATCGATACCCGGTATTTCTTCTACTACATTACAGATCGCAAGCAATATAGCGTGTCCAGTTACGAGAACACGCGCAATGTCACGATGCCGACCGCGGCCGAAGCGAGTACACATCGCGATTGAACATCCTCATCGTCGACGTATTCGTGTTATCTGGATTCATTCCGTCACCCCTCTGATCTTGCCGAGCGCTCTCTTCGCGCATCCTTTCGATCGCCTTCTCAATTCCCGTCATCATCGAATGAACTGTGATCGAAGTAGTTGGAGTGATCATCGGCTTTGTCATCGCCGCTGCCACCACTATCTTCGCAGTTGTCTGCGCTATCGTCAACGATGCTGTCATTGACATTGTTATTGTGGCTGTCATTCCTGATACTGTCAATAGTTTTCTGTGACGGTATCTTAATTTGACGGCTTACAATTACTCGATAAAATATCTGATATTTTCCATAGCTTTTCTGTGAAAAATGTTGGGAAATTGTCTCTCATCGACAAAATCGAGTCAGTCATCGATGCGCGTCTCCTAAAAAAACACATCTCGCACTGTTTGTCGACAGGGAAATTGCTCGCAAATTGCGACCTCAGATTTTCTAGAGATTTTCCACGAACAATACATCCGAGGATAAATCCTTGATTAATTTTTCGTCGACGAAAAATCGTTTCCTCCGATCGCGGATACTTTCAAGAGTACAAACTCACCAATTTTTTTTTAAATAGATAAGCTGCGAATTATGACTGCTTTTTTATGTATTAAGTAGCGTTTTTAAAAATTAAGCGCATTTTCGACTGTGAAGTGCGACGCAAATCACATGAGAGAAGCAAATAATGCTCATAGAACAATACAATAATATTTTGATAAATAAGTATATAGCGAGAATCCTCCTTCTCTCTCCACACGCACGTACGCACACACACAAAAATTTAAACTCCGGTATATTTTCTGAAGACTAGTTAATGGATGCTTTCCATTTGGTGACATAAGTCGACACAAGTATCGTTCTATTTTTGTTACTTATTAAATGCCAAGAAGGATAAAACGATGTTTATGTCGACTGTGTTACTGAATGGAAAGCACTTAATTTTATCAAATTATTGGTTTTATTTATTATATTATCTTGTCATAGCTATAATTTTTCGTTTTTTTCAACAGGACATTGATTTTGCTTTTTTACGCTTATTATAGCAATGAGCGCGTTTAGCAGAAAAAGCAGCTTAGTAAGCGCTTTGCGCTGATTGGATTATATTTTTAGATTTAAGTTGCGATAGGACTATTTTCTTTTAAATCTAAAAATATAATCCAGTCAGCGCAAAGCGCTTACTAAACTGCTTTTTCTGCTGAACGCAGCTATTAATTTTTTTGCTGCTTTTTTTAAACAAGATGTAATATTGATCTGTAAAACGATTAATTTTGATGTTTTACAGATTAAAGAACTAGTTAAGAATTAATACATAAATAGATTTTTTGTTAAATTTTTTTTCAATTTTATTTTTACTGTTGCATTTTATTGTTATGTATATGTATATATATATGTATAGAGAGAGAGAGAGAGAGAGAGAGAGAGAGAGAGAGAAAGAGAGAGAGAGGATGTTAAAATTATACATTTCGCCTTTTTAAAAAAAAATAATATGTCAAATATATTTATTCAAATGTCTTACTTTTTTAGCATTGTAAAATTTTTATTAAAATATTTGATTTATACTTAAAATGTTTAATTGATCTTATATCTTGCAACATTTACAAACATTTATACTATAAATAGTAAATAGTTACTTGTTGATGTTACAATTTATATTCAAATTATTTATTTATGAAGGATGAAGCCATGAAGAATATAATAAAATTTTTATATCTATTAAGAAAAATGTTTGCATTATTTATAAAATAAATTGATGTGTTGACATTTAAACTAATATCTAAGATTATAGAAAATAAATTTAAGAAAGATAAAATTGACATTTAATGTGTGAAAAACATTACTTAAAAAATATGAAAAGAAGAAAATGTGTGTAACATGAAAACCATTAATATTATTTAACGATGATCAATCTTTTGAAAAATTAATGTCATCTTTTGCAGGAAAATACATACATCAAGAAATGTAAAGAGATTTAGCTGAATCAAGTTACAACTATTCTGCTGTTAAAAAATAAGGATTTTTCCCAAAGAAAAACAAAAAAACAACAAAGGACAATAGCTAATTCGGCATGATCCGTAGCGAAAGTAGAATCCAATCAAAAACATTAGGTGGCGAGGTGGTGGAGGAATGGAAGCCGAAACTGGCCAACCGTCTCTTCAAAGGCTCTTCAGGAGCACCTTGCCATCACCAGGAATACCCGGATTAGACGTCATAAGAGCTTTACACCAAGTACGATACATTTCCATTTCGTTGCATTTCTCTTGTCTAAAAAGTTTAAACTTGTCCTTTACACTTTTTGATGTTAAATTTTATTATTTTATGTTTATATTGACAGAGTTAATCCTTCTATCAATGCATGGGTATTTATTTTGAATTTAATGTTAAAATTGTTTATATTTTTGTGCCAATTTTGGCAATTTGTGACACCTTAGATCTTTTGAACAAAGAACAATTTTGCACAGATTTGATCTTGTTTTCATTTTTACATTCTTAGGGAGATCCCTCAAGTTGAATATTATATTCATTGTTCAGAATATCAAGATGTACTGGATATCTGGATATCCATTATTAATTTCTTACAAATATAAAAAATTACAATGTTTCCATTCTAAATAAATAAAAACCACTTTGATAAAATACAAAATGCTTTATTTAATGTTTCAGTTTTACCACAAAACTGTAACATGTATATATTGGCATCTGGAATCTTCGTTTTTACTATGTGAATATTCATTATCTGGGGAATCAATGAGACCCAAAAATTCTAAATATTCTTCTTTTTTTATTGCATTAAATCTGAAATGATAACAATAATTCTAGTAGTGAATAATATTGGATTAGGGAAAGTCTTTTTATAAATTGGACTATAATTGAAACATATTTTTTGAATTGTTTATAAATCTTTTATTAAACCAAATATGTGCCGTTTTGATCGATGACCTTTTGTTATTTTTCGGGTAGAGCTATTCCATCGGTGTAGAATTTCTGAAATTTCTGGCATAAAATTGAAACAAGTGATTTTCATAGCTTCTTTTGAAATCAAGTTTACTTCATTAAGGGAGTTCTGCAAAGACCGAAATAAATAATAGTCTGACGGTACAAGGTCAGAACTATACATTAAAACTATCCAGCCAAGCTCTCTCAATTTTTGTCGAGTTGTCAAAGATGTGTGTGGTCTGGCGTTGTCATGATGAAAGATAACACCCTTCTTAATGATCAATTCTGGCCGCTTTTCCTGAATCGATCGCTTTAATCGCTTTAATTTAGTTGTTGATAGTAGAGATCAGAATCAATTGTTTTGCCTGGCGGCAGCAGCAGCTCATAATGGATTCCCTTTCAATTCCACAGGTGACGATCAAATACAGCATTACCTTTGTCGTCAATCCGGGCTTTGCGATCATTGTGGTGCCTCATCTCGCTTTGATTATGATTTTTTTCGAACATTATTGTCATATGTTATCTACCTTTCATCACTCAATCTTTTCAGAAATGGCTCAATTTTGTTTCGTTTCAACAGCGATTCGCAAATAGAAATTCGATCCATTAAATTTTTTAGCATCAATCATGTGTCACCCAAACATCGAGCTTCTTTGTGTATCCAGCTTTGCGCAAATGCCCCAAAACGGTTTTATGATCAATTTTTGGCTCCTTAGTTATGTCATAGCTGCTCACATGACGATTTTCTTTTATTTTTTGGAAGATTTCATCACTATTTTCCACAATAGGCCGACCAAAACGAAGTATATCTTTGACATCAAAATTTCCATCTCGAAATCGGCGAAACCAATTTGCTATTGTTTATCTAGTTGGAGCATCTCCATAAACATGACAAATATTTTCTTTGGCTTGCAGCGTTTTTTTCTTCTTTATAATAAAAAATTAAAATGTGTCAAAAATGTTCCTGATTTTCTCTCTCTCTCTCTCTCTCTCTCTCTCTCTCTTTTGAATTTGATTGAATGCACCAATACCGCTCAAATCTATTTTAAAATATTCTATGAAATGGCATTTTTCCACTGATATATAATACTAATAGCGCCATATAAGAAATCGATTTCCATCTATCGGCAATTTATAAAAAGACTCTCTAATCCAAAGTTATATAAATATTTTGATTAATGCTTGAAAAATTGTTTTTCATGATTAGTATGTCAATGCTGGCCGACTTGATCCCCGCTTTTGCTCTGGGGACCACGAGCCACTTCCAATAAGAAGAAGAATAAGAAGTAGTATGTCAATGACACTTCTTTATCATATAAACTGCATTCGCGATAATTCCTCCATATGTTGGTAATATTTTTTGCAAATATTATGAATTAATAAAAAAATAGTACAGTTAATAAAAAATGCTGATTACGTACAAAACATACAACAATGGACATACGCTTGCTCATAACGATGCTGCTCACTGAATAGTGGCAACACGCATGAAATATTGAGCATGTTAAAACTTATTCTTTCTGCACAAAGTAAGTTTTTTTTATTGTTTGAAGATTCTAGAATACAATAGAAAAAAATTTCCGAGACTTAACAACTGCTATAACGATTTTTGCACGACCATGTTCTAAAATATTTAGTAGACACTGGATTCAGTGCGTTGATTAAAAGATAAAAAATTATGCATTGACGAAAGGATTAAAGAAAATTGGGTAAATATTGACATTACCTATTAGCTTGATCTTGACATATATTATCAAGGACACTGAATAACAAAAAGTTTGACCCGTCGCTCATTGTTTATTAAAAAGTTATTAATAATCAAAGTTAATTAATTTCTGGTATTTTGTGATAAAGTGTCTGCGCTAATCGAAGTTCCAACCCAAACCTATTTGTCAGAGTTTTTTGATAATGGAGCCCTCTCGCAGGGACACACTGCATCTTTTACTACGAAATACCAGAAATTGATTAACTTTGTGTTGATTGTTTTGATTGGATAGACTTTGTATTTACATTATGGAGAAAAATGCGTGTTAATCTTCGTTTCGGTACTTAATATTTCGATACTCAAGAGTATCATTATGAACATTACACTGCTAATTTTTTGTTTAAAAGATTATATATTTTTGATAAACGCATTGATGTTTTCTTTGAAAGAGCAAACTATATCCAATAAATAATTCGTCATATTTGAACTAGATAAAATTTAAATTATGGAATTAAATATATTTTTAAATATACTTTTGTCAACTTTTTTTGTTAATATCTTTTTAATAAACAATGAGCGACACCTAAAACTTTAAAAGATCAAACTAAAGTATCAATTTACTTTTAAAGATCAAACTGATTAGGACTGAGTCTGTTAACATGTTAAGCGTCACGCCGATCTCTGGACCGACACTGGGTTTTCCGATTACGCCATGCCAGTCCCTATGATGTTTTTTGATTTTGTGTTTATGCTATGCCGCGCCGCCGCGCCGGTCCCTGTCGAAGATGAATATTTTGTTTAGGCGAAATCTGTCCTTGAGAATGAAAAGTAGAGAATATTATAATACTTTATCAAAAATTAATGTACAGAAAGGCAATCTTGCATATCTCTCCAGTTGACGATATTATGCAGCGTAATCGAAAAGCCAAACAAAACAAGCTTGGCGCTTAACGTGTTAATGTCAACATTTATCGAGAATTGATTCTTTTTTGACCAGATAATTGTTAATTTTATTTAACTGATACTAAAAGTATCTGCCATGGTTAATGTTTTATATTTGTCACGTTTCGTCAAGTCGTCCGTTTTTGGGTCAACACATTACTCTACCCGGGAGTTGGACTAGTTGCGCGGATTTAATCCTTGGGACCAAAATAATAGCGTAGTTTGTAAGTAGCGGGGATCTGTTTTGGTTATCTGTCGATAGTCGGGATAGTCTATCTTAACATCGAGAGAAATTAAATGATAGGTGTGAGGCTTCTCAACCTGAGGGCCTGCTTCTAATTTTTGGAGGGTAGGTGGCAAGGATCTTTTCGTAAATTGAAAGCCTGTTTTATTTGGAATCTGAGCCGTTTTATTTGCATCCACTTATCTCCCTTCTTCATTAATGTTGGTTATGACTGAATTCCCAAAGTGAACGTGAAGTCGCTATGCAAGGCAGCGATAAATTCAATCCGTTACACTTTCGGCAGCGTAGAGGTAGGCTCAGTTTGGGAATAACAACAGAAAATCTCTGCTGAGAACAGATTTTAGCAGCCGCTGCACTTAGGCAGCGTCAGGAACCAATCCGCTACACTCTTTGTTAGCGAAAAGGCCAAAATTCGCTCCCGGAGGCGACCGATATAAATTCTATATCAATTGCAAGTCAGATTCCAAAAAAGAACCAATCTAGTTATGTTATTATCGTGAATTATTTACTTTATTATTTCTTTTCGTGAGGTTATAGGTTTGTTAACTAAGGGTGCTTAATTCAAGCGAGAACGTAATAGCGATATGAGCAACTACTTGTCAAGAAAAAAATGGCGAAGGTTCGCGAAGAACCAAGATTGAATTGAGCTGAATTACAAGTCGATACTGACTCCGACAATCTGACATTCTCTGACTTGAGCGACGTTTTTCGTCTCTATTTATATCCCAAAGTTTACTATCACCACGCATTTCTCAAGGGAGAAGAGTTTATCTCGATTTTCGTCTAATAACTTCGGACCCTTCTAGCGGCCCTACATATCAAATGTTAGTTTACGTCAACTCCGCGTGCTCTGTTCTATTTATTGAGGTTGACTCATAAATAAAAATATTACCGATACATGAGATTGGTTGTTTATATCTTTAGGCTTGTTAGCGACCCTTTGTAGAGGGTGTTATTCTTTCCTGGTTTATGTTGAGATAAGTCAGCGTTCTCTGCTCTATCGTAAATTAATTGTCGGTACGTGACAATATA
>JANQDE010000229.1:99481-111144 GCA_037157785.1 Cephalotes varians | reverse complement strand
TATAATAACTTTTTTCATACAACACGTACGGTAAAAATAAGTATATTTTTTTTTATATAATTTGGGTATGCTCTATCGATTGAGCTTATTATCAACTCAATCGGCTCAGCCGTTATTGAGATCTGATAATCTCGGCTCGTCTCAACTTTCGGTCTCGTGTAAAGATACACGGTCCGTCTCGCGCTACGCGTGAACTTGGCGCGAGACACTACCGTGTCTCTTAATTAACGATATTAATTATTTTTATTTGTTATAATCTGAATTTAGATTTGGATTATATTCAGATTTATAATCAGAGACCGAAAAAACATTTAGATATTTTTCATAGAAATTAAAACATTTTTTAAATATATGTCCGCCATATTAAACTGGCCATTTTGAATTTTTGGGGGAAAATCAGATTTCAAATTCGTTGTTAGCAGCCAGCAAAACCATTGGATATGAAGTTTTGAATTATCGGACAGATATAAAAGTTCGTGCTTCAAAACATATGGACTGACACTTTAATGAATTTTAACTACTTTGATCCCTCATATCAATTAAACCAATTATAGGCTCAACTTGAAAATTTGTTGTGATTAATGTCTCATCATAAGCTATCATTTGGCACACAATTCAGTTTCAAAATCGCGGGACCAAAAATGGATTAATTTTGCGGTCATTTTTTAGACATTAACTTGATAAAAAATACACGTTTAATGTCAATAAGGACAATAATATAGCGAGACAAGCTCCGATCTTACTAAGTCTTTAGTCGCGATTATATAAATAAATATAAGCCCGAAGATAAAAAAATTAGAAAAAAAAACGAGGTCGATAATGAATAAAAGACATAAAAGACAAATTAGAACAATCATTAAAATTAATAAAATTAAAATACACTCAATTCGTTAATGCTTTTTAAAAGATTTGATATGTGGATAGTTGATAATTTCACTGAATTAGAAAAAAATCTCGTTTTTCACGTTCATATCAGTTAAAATATTAAGAGAGGCCTTCGTAAATATAATTCCTCAAGTCAATCATTATGTAATTAATTGTTGCAAATGAAAGCTAACAGATTCTAAATACACATCCGGAATAGTACAATTGTAAGTGTTAATGAAACATTGTCGATTTGAAATGAAATGGATAAAGATTAATAAGTGAAATATTTGCGAGTGAAATATTTGGTTTTGAGTTAAATAATTATTACAATAAACATTACAAACTGCATAGAAATGAATTTCAGATTTTTTTCAAGAATATATGAATCATGAATGTATGAAATCAAGTACAATGGTTTTTCTTCTTTAGACATGTTCGCGCGGCTGTGGTCTCCGTACACCGGAAGCCCATAGACGCGAGTCTTTAGGCTCTCCTGCGGGATACTGGCCCCGTTGCAATCCAACTACAGGTTTGCCAAGTCCCTGCGATTGTCGGTTATCAACTGATCTGTATCCTTCGCGATATCGCGGTTCTCTAACATCGATACCGTCACCCGGTCTCGAAGTTATCGGTGGTCCTTCGCGGAGACATTCCTGGAGAGCGACAGCAACATCCTTCGATACATGGAGGGTTCCGATTGCAACTTCTACACCACGTTTGACATGGTCTTCGATGCCATCTTCTCCAACACATGTGCATCCATCATCAACTTCCAAAACTTCGAAGAACTTACCAAAGAGAACGCGATCTAAGGTGACTTTCCAAGGTATAGTATGTACATACATATACATACACACATATATATAGTGTCCCGAAAAGATCAGGACTCTGAATATCTCGGAAAATATAAGTTTTACAGAAAAATATTTCAGACAAAAGTTGTAGAGTTTAAAAAGATCTATTTACTGATCTTATCAAGGTCACATCAATTTTTTTAAATGGAATTTCTTATTTTTTATTGTATATTCTTGTAGCTTAATTAAAGAGCTTTTCAAAACACTATAATGAAGTTTATATTCATTAAGTAGAGTTAAAAGGCTTAAAAGTTATATTAGCCAAAATAATATAATTTTTTGATGACAGACGTTTTAAATCGAAATAAAATCAATTAAAAAAAAATTTATTAAATTTACTTTGGCTTAATACCTCGATAAAATCACGAGTTATCGTAATTCCGTGGTGTACCACGTTCGGCATAACGTAGAAAAAGAAAATGTGAAAGTCCGAAACGGCGAATGAATAATCATTTCATTGTTTATCAATTAGGAAAATAATTCAGTTGTTGAGACAAGACATTCAGATCCTTCGCCGATTGATAAAACTTGTCTTTATTTTAATTTTATTTTTCATTATTTAAAAATTAGTTCTTGCTTTTGTTCTTTAGACCATTTCATGTTCTTTATATTTAATTACCATTTGCTTCGGTAATTATGGCATACTTTTCGGAAGAAAAACGAATATCTCTCTTCATAATGCAAGGATGAGATGATCGACGAAGATTTTACAATGAAGATACTTTTCAACGATATATTTCATAATGAAAACTCTATCTCAAAATCGATTGTTGAATGAATGATAAAGCGCTTCGAAGAAATTGGGAGTGGGAAGAATTGTCCAATTCCAGGAAGACCACTGTCGGTGAAGAAAAATTAGATATTGAAAATTAGATATAAAGACTGTAAAGCAGCTCAGCAACATGATACAAGTCAAATGTCTGTGCAGAATTTTAAAACGAATTAAATTTTATTCATACAAAATTCATTTTGTACAAGAACTAAACGAAGATTATTTCGATCGACGAAATGAATTTTATGAGCTCATGATGCAGAGAATTGACGAAGAAAAAATAACTTTCTATTTAATATAGTTTTTTTGGATGAAGCAACTTTCGAAGTGAATGGTAATGTCAATAGACATCGTAGATTATGGTCTGATGAAAATCCTCACTGGATACTACAGGCACGTATACAACATCCAGAAAAACTGAACATTTGGGCGGATATTTTAAGCAATACATTGATTGGGCCATATTGTACTGAAGGCAATTTGACATTAACGAAATATGATGTTGAGGAATCAGATACTCCCGGCAACAATAAGTGAAAACTTTGATCAGATATGGTTTCAGCAGGACGGTGCAGCATCACATTATGGAAGAGAAGTTCGTAATTATTTGAACACAGTTTTTCCTAACCGATGGATTAGCAGAAGAGGGAGAATTGAAGTGGCCACCGCAATCGCCAGGTTTATTTATCGTCACTCGATTATTTTTTATGGGGCCATCTAAAAAGCAGAGTGTATAAAACAAAACCACGAAATTTAGAGGATTTTCGTCATCGAATCCTGGAAGAAAGTGTACTAATTGAACCGGAATTCATTAGGAATGCCGTGACAAATTTTTATGATAGAATAACACAATGTCAAATCGTGAATGGTGCGCATTTTGAACAATTGCTATGATAAATAAGCATTCACAAAATGTGTTTACTATGTCGATTACTTTCCAGGTCTCCAAATCTGATCTTGATTTAGTCTTTACTTTTTTGGCTGGATCCACGATCGATCTTGCCTTAGTTGACTGGATTCACGATCGAGCTTGCCTTAGTTGGCTGGCGTACACATGCACGCACGCACGCACGCACGCGATGTAAATCCGACCGGATAACCTCCATGCAATACACTTTGGATAATGCTAATACCGGCGATACTTTAACATTCAATTTTCACAACTCAAATTAACAATCAAACGAAATAAATACAGAGTTACACGCCTAGCCGGGTGTTATTTGCTAATATCATATATTCTTATTATTTATTATACAAATTAAACATAACGTTTTCGACCTCTATCGGGTCCTCAGTGTTATAAAATAAAAGCGAGTATTGTTATCTGACAATAAATCAATTACAAACGCAATAAATTCCATTAAAATCGATGTCTGTGTGTTGTAAAATATTTTTGGCTGTCGTATGCAATTCGTCCGATTGGAAAGACTGACGATTCGTCCGAGTGGAAGGACCATTGCTTGTCCAAAATGTTCATTATCTTATTGAAGTTTTTAGTGATATTCGATAGAATAAATACAAAAATTCGATCATGTCAACCAGGCAATGATCTTCTGTATGTGTGCACCTCAATCCAATTTTTCTTTTTCCAATTGAATAAAAGAGAACGTAAATCAGTCATCAATTTTTTTGTCGGATCTCTGCTCACCCTCAAACAAGTATTTGTGTCTAAAAGCATCTCTTCCATTTTCCTATAATACACAGATCTTTTTATAGCAATAGTGATGTTCCCCTTATCGCCTATTATTTCAGATTTAGTTTTAGGACTTGGAACAATTAGTAATGACATTAGCAACTGCTCATACAGTTTCCCATTTATTTCCGATATGTAGATATACTCTTAGCGGCACTTACAGAATTTTTTGATACTATTTTAGACATTTTTAACTCTTTTCACGAACGATTGCAATTTATCTTGGAAATTAGTAATAGAAATTAACTTCCTAGATGTTACGATCTTAATTGATGGCCACAGATTAGTTTTCGATTGCTATAAAAAACCAACTTTTTCGGGAAGATATGTCAATTTCCATTCCCAACATCCACTGTCACAAAAAAGAGGCATTGTCTATGGTTTGGTGGATAGAGTGTTATTTTTGCCTCATCCTAAATTTCACGAGATGAATCTAAAAAAAACTATTGAGATGTTACTGGACAATTGTTTCTCTCTTTCTTTCATTTTTTCTACCATAAATAAGAGAATAAAACAATTATCGTATAGAAAGAATAATTTTAATAAGGAAGACAAAAAATTGAAACAATTGGATAAGATGGAATTCTTCACAATACCATATGTCAATAATGTTTGAGAAAGCTTTTTACCAGTGTGGAAGGTTCGGATTTAGTATGTCTCATTCCATTCTTAATACGTTAAAAACATATATAAAACGGGGCAAAGATGTTCTGGAAGTTTTGTCGCACCAGGATATCGTCTATAAAATTAAACGCAATAATTGTGAAGCGACATACATAAGGCAGACAAAAAGACAGTTAAGAACGAGAATACATGAACATGTTAAGGATATTAATAAAAAGAGCGGATCTCTGTCAGTTTTTATCTCTAACCATCGTTTAGAGAATGATCATGAGATGAATTGGAATGGTGTTGAAATTGTGGATACTGAGCGGTTTACCATCTTACGGTAAAAGGCTAATTTCTGAGATGATATACATAAAAAAAACAACCATATGGATTAAATAAACAAAGTAATACTGAATTGTTATCGGACGCTCATCTTCCAATCATAGAATTACTCTAGCCCACCTAACTTCCTTTCCTTATTTCCCTCCTTTTTCCTTTTCCCCTCTCTTTTGTCCCTTCCCTTTTTCCATTCGTACCTATCCATGTTAACGATCTTCTTGTCAATTGTTATTCAACATCAGAGCTGTCTATATCTCTCTAATCTAAGTTGCTCAGACATGTTCGCTTTTCAAGGTATGTAGTTTAAAAAAAAGGGAAAAAAATTTTTTTAACGTACAATTAATTTTACATAATAATTTTAGTAATTACTATTGCCTGAATCTGGTTGACATGGTCGAATTTTTGTATTTATTCTATCGAATAATCGCGCGCGCACGCACGCACGCACGCACATACACACACACACACACACACACACACACACATACAGAATTTTTTTATAACATTTAGAATATCTCTGTTGTTTTTCACGAGAAAATATCAAAAGAAAAAGTTAAGTATTTCGAAGCGATAAATATTATGATAAGCAAAAATTTTTTTTCATGATCGTATTTTTGGAGATTTCAAGCTTATCAAGCTATTTTTTTAAATGGGACAGCATATTTTTATTAACATAGTAATGTAATTTATTAAAAAAAACAAATTTAGTCGTATTCAGAACATGACTTAAATATAAAAAAATCATTTATATGGAAAAATGATTATCATTACTTCCACACATTTTCAAATAGAATAAATAAATGATTGTCTCGCACTTTTAATAAGTTTTCGAACAAATATCCTGATCATCGTTGTTATTCAGAAATGCAATTCGGTAGACGGATTAAGTTATTTTGTGAAACAGGCATATCGATCTCAAAGAAATTGTGATATTCCCACAATAACAGAAAACGTGCAGGAAAGAATTCGGCGTGCATGCACCGTCATCACTCGAAACTAAAAAGTACAAAACAATCATTTGTCTATTGTATTCGAAAATATATAAAACGGAAATCATTTTGAACACCTACAATAAAATATTTTCATTAAAAAACGCGTAAGTTTATCCAGTTTTCTTTTTCCAAATGTGATTTTTTTAATGTTTAAAGTCATCTTAAGGTTAACATATCATATATGGCTGAATTCATTGTTTTACAAACTATTTTGTTTTATTGTTTTTTTTATTGTTTTTCATAAACATTACTACGTAAATGAAACTATGATATCCCATTAAAAAAAAATGACAGACCTTGAAATCTCAAAAAATAAGACCTTGATAACAATTTTTTGCCTAACATTTGCATAACATTTGCCTTCAAAACGAATAACTTTTTTCTTTGATATTTTTCATATTATTAAAAATAACAAAAACATTTTAATTGTTTGAGGAAACATTCTGTATAAATAAGATTCTTTAAAAGTCCGGAAACGAAAATATTTCAAAAACAATCAATTATAGTATAAAAAAATATGTAAGAACCCGGTAAAAAATTTTTGTGTATAAATGTATATAATTATATATGAAATATTCATATAAATTTTCCTTCTCTCAATTTCTCACAAAAATAATTTCTGTACATATACTTATACAGGCTAAATAATGATAAGAAGAAATTAAAAAATTAATATAGAATATGAATAAAGAATAATTTTAGCATTGTTCTTTTAATAAAAAGTGAAGTTTGAAAAATAAAATAAATTGTTAACATATAATCATATATATAACTTTTCTGTACGATTGTTATCTTTATATAATTATATATGAGCAATTTATTCTTATTATTTCAAATTTTATTTTTTATGTATATTGTTTTTATAAAAAACAATGCTAAAAATTATTTAATTTTTTATTTCTTCTTATCATTATTTATTTTGTATACACAAACGAAAATTATTTGTGAGAAGAAAAATATATATGGACATATTTTGTATATAATTATATATATTTATATATGAAAAATTATATATAAAAAATTTTTTCCGGAAAGTTACAGAGCTAAAAAATGTACTTGTGACAAGAGTTTGGCTGGAGTCCGCAAGATCATATCAAATTGAATTTTTTAAATGGAACTCTCCTTTTTTAGGTATAAAAAAGAAGGTTCCAAGTTAAAGTTATTTTTGTAGCTTATTTCAAGAGCTTTCCAAAACACATGATAAAATATTTTTTCATTAAGTATATCTTGAGTTATTAAGCCTGAAGATTATCGCCGATATTAGCATTACTCAAAGTGCATCACATGAAGGTTGCATCTTGGTCGAATTTACCTCGTGTTTGTGTGCGTACGTGTGTTTTCACGCGCGCGCGCATGTATGTATTTGCGTGTGTGTATGTGTGGGACGAGGGTGGATGCGCGCGCACACGTCGCACGTTTATGAATTAATTTGTGTTATGAAGAACTATGACATAACTTTAACTTAAAAAGCCTTAAAACATTGAATTATTATTGTGACGTTATGTTTTACATAATTTCTTTATTGAAATATTTTCTTTTGAAAAAACTTATCTAAGATTTCAATTGTTTCATGTGTAGTTGTGCAAAATTTCTTACACCTTATACATATTAATGTCTATAGTTGTAAGATCTCTTCTCGTTAGACAATAAGGAATTATTGCTAGTAATTAGTTTTTAATAACAGTTGCTTGAATTGATTTTATAAGAGCTATCAAGGCATATAATTCGTCACTGAAAGACTACGAAGTTCACTCATAAATTTCTCCTCGCCCGAGTCACAAAAAACAAAATTGTTTTCGTCATGTGCATTCCATATTTATCTCTTTTCGGGTACAGACTTTCAACCATGACCTATTTTCTCCTTTGTTTGCATCAAACGTGATCACCACCTACGTGGTTTGCAGCGTGACTCACAGCCAAAACTGCGCGCACATCCGCGCTTCGTGGAAACGTTTCTCGGTTTGTGTATTCTAAAAACGAATCGCATTCGCTCGCGTCTCTTTGTCTTTTTTCTTTTCTTTTCGACTACAATTTCAAAGTTTTTTTTCGAAAATGTTAGTAGGGTAATAGCACCGATTCTGGACCGGGAGCTCTGAGGGGGTTGCGAGGCAGGCGGATGACATCACAAGGGTGGGGGTATGACGTTACCGGGGGTGACGCGCAGAGGGAGTATCACAATTAATTAATTAACAATTAATTTAGATAATCTAATAAATTAAAATTCAATTAATTTATTTCTTCGATTAGATATTAACAATTAATTAAAATAATTTAACAAATTAGATTCAATAAAATTAAAATGCAATTAATTTATTTCTTCGATTAAATATTAATAATTAATTTAGATAATTTAACAAATTAGATTTAATAAAAATAAAACTTTATTAATTTAATCCCTTCTGGACGTAGCGGAAAATATGACGATATCGAAGAAAGAAAAAGAAGATATAATAAATAAGATGAGTTTAATTATTTATTGACGTTTTATACATAATGACTACACATATTTTGCTATTTTAAGACTGTCCTTGACTTTGATCTTTTTATTCGTTAAAAATGTTTATTTCAACTACATTATTTTATATTTTGCTAATTAACTTTATTTATTATTTATACTACTATCCACATGACATTTGTTCCATTAGATTGATTCGATCATCAGAAAATGTAATTATTAACATTTAGATATTATTTTCTATCGTGAAATATGTTCACTCACCTATATTTTAAAAAAATTTTTTATATCTATTTGATTTTTTATATCTATTTTTTATATCTATTCACTGATAAAGACTGAGTACAGTCGAAACGTATGATTTATTATTAATTTATAATTGATTTGTTTCACAATTTAATTACGGATTGTTATTAAATAAATACTAACTTCTTAAATTGCTCGTTTTTGGTCTTTAATTACTCATTTGCTATTGCAGATCTCGAGCGCTAAATTAGTTCTTTAATTATTTATTAATTTATTTCTTTGATTAGATATAATCTGACGTAGGTATTTCACTAAAAATAAAAATCGCCGCCATGTTTTTCCTCTCTTATTCATTGCGATTCTCGTATGCGTTCTCTCTCTCTCTCTCTCTCTCTCTCTCTCTCTCTCTCTCTCTTTCTCTCTCTCGAAGGCGAGACAGTGAAGTATGAAGGTCCGTTCATTGAAATAACAGTTGAAAACGAAAAAACTGAGATGAGAAAATCAAAGGTCAGTGGAAGAGAAAGATTGGAATCAACAGGTTTTATTGATTCAATAGCAACAACGTCCGGAGGCAGTAAACAGTTGAGTATGGATATAGACTAGTTGAAAGAAATAATGAAAGAAATGAAGGATGAAATCGCGCAAGCGTGCAGAAATGAAATTAAAACTATAGTTAAGCAAACAATTCGTGAAGAGTTGGTAAATATTAGAAGAGAATTAGAAGATATGAAGCAAAATATACAAGGAAGTACTGCGGAAATTGCAAGGAGTGGTCAAAAAAGTTATAGTGAKACAGTGAAGGAAAAGAAGGAAAGCATTCTAATTGTGAAACCAAAGAAAAAACAGGAGAGCGAAACTACCAAGAAAGTGGTGAAAGAAAAAGTGGACATTAAAAATCTAGCCGTTGGTATAACAAAACTAAGAAAAGGTGGCAAAGGAACTGTAATACTTGGTTGTGAGAGTGAGAATGAGATGAAGCTGAAAGACGCAATGAGTGAAAAGCTTGATAAAGACTTCGAGATCGTAGAACCAAAGAAGATTAGATCAAAATTAAAAGTTATAAATATTGAGGAAGAAGAAATGATATTAAAGGATGAAAAATTAATAGATACGATTAAGAAACAGAACAACATTGATG
The DNA here is from genome assembly GCA_037157785.1 of Cephalotes varians. Taxonomy (NCBI): domain Eukaryota; kingdom Metazoa; phylum Arthropoda; class Insecta; order Hymenoptera; family Formicidae; genus Cephalotes; species Cephalotes varians. The sequence goes on along the minus strand of JANQDE010000229.1, from coordinate 101,179 downwards.
GAAAAGAAAGATCTTAAGAGTAGTGAAGAGATTTAGCAGCGGGAGAAGAGGAGGGAATATGAAAACCGGAAGAGAAGAAGGCTCGATTATACTCAAAGTAGATGAAAAGACACATGAGTTAATGTTAAGAAGAGAAAAACTAAATATTGGATGGAAGAAATGTATGGTATTTAACTACTACAGTGTTAAAAGATGCTTTAAGTGTTGGGGTTATTATCATCTAGCCAAAAATTGCACATGGCAGGAAACTTGCCATAAGTGTGCAGGAAGCCACATATCTAAAGAATGTAAGGCAACAGAAAAGAGATATGCAAACTGTATGTATAAAAATAAAACGTACAATTTGAAAATAAATGATGAACATGATGCTCTGAGTCGAATGTCCGATCTACATCAGGGCGTTAAAAGAAGAGAAAAAAAGAATTGGATGGATAAATAGCAATTACGGAAGGAGATAATTATATACACAAACGCTCAGAGTGTGATGGCACATCAGGAAGAAATTCAGCATCAGATTATGAAGAAGATGAATCCAGTAATATTGGCGCTATCAGAGTCAAAGTTAATACCAGAAATTGAAGATAGTGAAGTGAATGTGCCAGGTTATAGCGTTGTAAGATGTGACTCAGAGAATAGAAGCACAGGGGGGTTATATTATATATAAGAGACGATATGAATCAAATATGAAATAATATTGAGACAGAAAATAATATCTGTTGGTGTGCAGCGGTTGAAATGAAAGACAAAGTGATCGCCGTTGTGTATTACTCACCGAGTGCGTCAGATGGGGATTTTATACGTTTTTTAGAGGATATAGTGGATATATTGGTAATGAAAGGATTATGTATTGATAGGGGACTTTAATATAGACTTAATGAAGGACTCGTTTATGCGAAAAAGCTAACGACAGAAATATCGTTCTTAGGCATGAAGCAATATATTGATAAACCAACGCGAGTAACGAGAAAGATAATAAGACGCTAATAGATTTAGTTTTTGCAAATAGTAAAGTAAATTGTAAAGTATATGAGAAACCAAAAATAACAGATCACTCGTGGATAAATGTTGAAATTTTTACAAGCAACGAGGGTAACAAATATAGGGAGTTTATTAATAGGGATTATAATAAATTCCACATAGAATTTTTGAAGGCATTGGAAGAAGGAACAAAATATAGAGATTTAGAGGTAAACGTAAGAGCAGAAATATCCTACTAGATCTGATTTTTTCTGAATATTTTCTTTGAGAACATCTCAAAAATAAGATTTATGTTACAAAACTATGTAAATTGGAAGGCCTTAAAAATCAAATAATGCAGGAAATATCTCTGATTACTTTAGAACCTACACAGCACAAGTGACTGTTTGTCGATTAACAGCTGACTAAAAATAGATTTTTTTAGTCAATTTAATATCAACTTTTTAAGTCGATGTTTAAGACTTTTTAAGCCGCCAAACGTGCAAAGGCACGACTGAAACGCGCTGTGATTTTCAATAGTTTAAATATCGTACTGGTATCGTACAATTCAATGTTATAAGATTTTAGTTACTGCTTCAAATTGTACCACAGTGCCAGCATTAAAACAAAACTGCGTACTGTAACTTTGAAAGCGCATGATGCTGTTATGCGTGTCGGGTTTCGTGCTGAATCTCTGTGCCCGTTCCGAGTCCGCATGTAGTTTTTCTCCCGTACTTAATC
>JANQDE010000229.1:62894-98317 GCA_037157785.1 Cephalotes varians | reverse complement strand
AACGACATAGCAAGTCATCGACCTTCTYGGAAGCAAACACACTCCAATTGGGAACTGTTCACCAAGGGCTGTAGCAGTCATAGTGAATTTACACAGAAGACGAAGCTCGGTCTACGCAGTAAGGGACAACTCATCTCTACACTGGCGACCAGCTACACTAGAACGACTACACTAGAAAGGCGGCGTGTAAAATTTTTGCGCGCTGTAACAATATCGTGCGTGTAACGTGCCGTTTCAAAAAGACAGAGTTGTGATTTTTTTATCATACCGTCACTGTGCTGCTACAATGTAATTGTGTGTTAGCTGTAAAACGTAACATTATGTCAGCAACGTGCGGTTAACGTGCTGTTTATATGATTTTTTACTTCATGTGACTTCACGAATTTAAACACATGATGTCTCACATGAGTGCAATTTGCGCACACGGAGTAACGTTTCAGAGCTTCACCGTGCCGACAATGTACGATTATTGTGCTGTTCAAATGCTATCTGGGCGATTATTTCTTTTTTGTCTTTTTTGATTAGAAATATTATAGTCTTCAAATTTTCGTTCACTCTCAACTTTAAATTTGAATACTTACTAAAAAAATTAGTTTCTGCTTAAAAACACAGTAATATTTACACAATACTCAAGCAATACAGTTACGTTTAATAAACGTTCAAAAAGTTTAGCCGATACATTTTTATACATTTTTATAACGTCTAACGTTTTTTTTTACTAGTTTAAAATACCATTTTTATACGAGACGGTTTAATATTTCGACAGTTTGAGATTTTGATTTAATAAATGTATCTTTCTCTACGTTTATACATTTAATAAATGCATTTTTATATGTACAAAAATGTATAAAAACATATTAGCTAAATTTTTTAAACATTTATTAAATGTAACTGTGTTGCTTATGTAAGCAGGAATTATCTGAAAGAATATAAATTATCGAAAACTTTCATTATTCAATTATGTGCTTTCGTAATTCTTGTGCACAAGAACAATTAAGATGTACCCAATATTTAAAAATGTGTAAAGTGCTAATAAGAAATAACAGTTAATCAATTATTTATATAAATAATATTGAATATTATTGAATGTTTATTGTTAACATTTAAAACTTTGAAAATGAAGTTTTTAATTCCGGCAACATCTCTTGCTCTGCTATAATATATATAAATAATTATTACAACAATATTGCGAGCACGCTTACCGATAAAAAGCGGCTTCACGACACGTTAACTAAAGAGCGTCGGACTTGAATCTTTACCCGTAAGAAAGATCCGATGCCCACTAATGTATTTAGAAGCTGATCGAGTCAGCAGATAACGTAACTACACGTACCCCACCTCTCGGATTGCTAACAGAGATAATGATGTTTATTTGATCTTTATGATTTGTTAAATCTAAGATCATAACAATATTGTTCCGCTTAGCCATGAGCCGTCCGAATCGCTCGACTTTCGAACTTATAATTTGTAAYCTTGCTTCATGTAAATTAAATTCTATGTGAATTAATTAAGAATTGTTCTAACGTCAGGCGAATTATGTTAGTCTTAAGTTTAACTGTAACCGTTCAAAACTTTGATGATTAATGTGACCTTGTTTATTATGATCATCTAAATAATCGGAGAGTCTGTTTCGCTAATTTCGCTCGAAAGACAAATCAACGAAACTTCGATAATAACAGCATCTTCGGTACAAATAAGTTGTTTTTGCACGTTCGGGCAGAGGAAAGTCGGTTTCTCACAATATTGATTCGACCGACTCTCGGTCGTTAAAATTTTCTAAAATAATGATCGCAAGATCTGAACCAATGGTATTCTAGCACGCGACAATTTGCTCCCCCGAATTTTCTCTACCTAACGACTTTTCTCGGGTTCGCGCTATCGATCGGAGAGGCGCGCTGTCAGAATCGTCGAGCGACGCGATCGATTAAGTTATAATATCAAATCGAGCCAATTCGGGTGAGCAGCGGAATCAGATCTGTAACTTGATGTGATCGGGAGTAGAAGTATCAACGGCAAGTTTTCCATTAGCGAAACAGACTCGAGTCAAATTTTATTAGCAACGAATAAAGACATTATCAACAAATTGAACAGAAGTGAAAATTGTGTGTGATTTCGACATCAACCTAAAACACATTTCCGCTCGCTTTCTTTCCGGCCGGTTATTGCTAAYCGACCCGCGTCGCTCGCGCAACTCATTCTCTCGCCTGCGCTCTCGAACCGTGAGTGCAGTCAGGGCCGTAACCCGACGACATTGGACCCAACGGACAACCATCACGCGACTTCACTCGCGCTCTCTCTGAGTGGGTCTAGCCGGCATCTTCCGCATCAGCGGAAACAAATATCTATGAAATATTTTGATAAACATTGAATGAAAGTTGACTTTTAAAGTTGATTTCGACGTATTATTGACTGATATTGACCGACTATAGTCGAGTCATTTGTCGGCTATTAGGTGACTATAAGTTGACATTCAGTCTAAACTTGACTTTTGGATAAAGTTAACTTTATATTATATTTTTTCTGCCGACTTACAATCGCCTAACAATCGACTCTATGCTGTTTGGGAACAAATAAGCAATGTGATCAATAACATATAGTGCAAAAAGAATATTACCTAGTTTGCACTTGACTATGCGTACTAACTAGTAACTTTTTATTAAATTATCTTAATTTCGGCGATGTGTGTAAACGTATACATGATATGTGTATTTATAATTAATCATCTTGATCTTATTGTTTCAGTTTAGTAGACCATTCTTTAAATGCATTGCTGAAATTAAAAGAACTTAATAGAAAATTACTAGTTAATATGCTCGGTGTAAACTAAGATTATATGAGCATGTATGAATTTAGAACTAAAGGGAATGCAATTTGAAATATGTAATTACACATTTTTTGGAAAAACAATTTTATCAATCTCGATAGTAAAGTTTAAGATGAAAGGATGATCATAACTTTCAGAGTGTCCAGTGACGCGCGGTAGTCTGCCCAACTTGCATTCAGACTCAGTTGGCGGTGAAAATAGTGGAGATTCTACTGAATCATTGATCGATGAAGCCGAGGATTATCTGCGGCGAAGTATTGATTCTATGCTAACGAGTGTCAGTACGGATTATTGGAGCAAACAAACAGCAAGACGAGTAAGAAGAGCGCGAAGGCATTCGGAGCCGGACTTAATTCGCGATTGGCATCCTCCTCAGGACGCCAAACCATATTTGCCAAAGGTATTGTTACATTTAATATTAAGTAATGTTTTTATACTTCAATCATTCAAGTCTCAATATTTTAAATTCATAATTGTTCAAATTTTTTTCTTCAGATACCAAGAGATCTCAAACTAAATCATCTTGTGAAAATCATATCACCGGAGGGCAGAGTCCTCCAAGGTCGCGTGAGATACATAGGTCCCGTTCCAGGTCGAGAAGACACGCATGTGGGAGTGGAACTGCCATATGTCAATGGTTCATCTGATGGTACTTTCCATGGCAGAAGATTCTTCGATTGGTAAGCTTGCAAAACTATTTCTAAGATACGGAATATTTTACAAGCATATAATACTAATGAAAATTGAGAACACTTTTTTTATTGAAAATTATAGAACAGGAAGAAAAGAATTCTTTACTATAAAATAATATAAGTTAATTTACGAGTACATAACCAAGTGTTTTCTTCCGATTTTAATGAACTTTGGATATGTTAAAATACAAATAAGAGATATATGATAAAAATAAGAGATACATTTTTTTCATAAGTGTTGAGTCGCATGTTAAGGGAGTGAAAATTCTTTAAAAAAAAAACTGGTTTTTTTCTGAGTGAATATTATCTAAATCGTTATATATATGAAAAAAGTTTTATAGGAAATTTTTACGATTTTAAATGCTTTTTAAATGCTCTACAACTGCATTTGAATTTTTCAAAAATTATTTTTTTAGTACATCTCCACTACTTTTAATTTTCAAAATTTTTAAATTTTTATAAGAACAAAAATTATAAAGAGTATTTAACTCTAAAAATAACATGTGATATAATCATGATCCGAAAACGCATCTTTGAGAAATGAGTAAGAAATACCTATACAGGGTGTTTGATAATTCTGTGAACAATTCTTGGCGTGGCCAACGCGCCGCTCGAGTGAAGGAGGGCAGTGTGCGCAGTGTGCGTGACGCGGGACGCTTGTCAGGCAGTCCCTGCTCCCCGCGGGTCGCGCGTCGAGCTATCAATGGGCGTACACTTGCTAGTAGAAGGCTGGGCGGACGCGCGTATTGGGCAATCTTTAAAAATTAATAGTCTCGTTGACTATTGCGAAAAGTTAAAAATGTTAGAGGACTTTCCGCCTTAGTTTAGTTCGCTCTAGTTGCCCATGAAAATTGTTCACAGAATTATCAAACACTTTGTGTACATGCCCCATACAGATTCGTCTCATCGCGTTGACTGCACGTTAAAGACAAATATAGTACAAAAATTATTGAAATAAGAATTTTTTTATATTGATAATAATAATAGTGAGTATATTGCTAAAACCAATCAAATATTTTTGATGATATATCAAAGAATGTATGAAGTACTTTCGACAACTAAAAATAAGTTATAAATAAAAAATCATTATTTTTATAAAATTATTTATTTAATTTTGACTGTAGAGCAAAGCTAATTGCAATGTTCTACATATTCGAATGTATTTTATTTATATATTTGTGTCATAATATCTTATATATCTTGTCGCAACGCTATGCAGGAAATAGATTTGCTGAGTTTTGTCTGCGTACATGAACATTGTTGATATGAACATCAGTATAAAAAGGTGCAGATTGCAGCAATATCGCAGTTATTGTCCATACTTGAATTCGTTCTATCAATAAGTACTACCAGTTGTGAATGATACAAGGCTTAATAGGTAAGTGTTTACTTTTGACATTTTTATTGCTGTTTATATTTTTATACATTTTTTTATTTAATAGTTTTTTAAATTGTAAAAGTTAATTTTATTTGTTTTATTTAATTGTTAAAATTTGATAAAATAGACTATTAATTTTGATAATGCAATAATACTTTTAAAATACTTGCAGAGATAGTAACACGACATTTGTATATTGTAGAAGATTATTCTTTTTTCTTGTTCGACAGATTTTCTTCAAAAATAATTGTTTCAAAGGTATCAAATTTTTTATAAATTACTTATTAGGCAATAAGGAATTTTCTCTCTCTCTCTCTCTCTCTCTCTCTCTCTCTCTCTCTCTCTCTCTCTCTGTATACTTTAATAATCATTGTATTAGAAATAGACATATAAATCATATATAATTTTTGAAAACGACGCAGTTTAATCCACGAAATATAATCACACTGCTGTTTGCAATATTTACTGTTTTGGACTTTCCAGAAAATCCTATTACGTCAGAGAAACTTATGATACAAAAAAAATTATGTTAAAACAAATGTATCCGAAGACAAATATGAAATCGAAGAAAAAGAATCATTGGATTTTATACTAAAAGCAAAAGAAATAGAACTCATTGACGAAGAAGAAAATTACGCATACGATGTAAAAGAAATTTCATGTGACGTCGATAATATTCCAAAAGAATATAAAAGAGAAGTAGTTGAATATTGAAGAAATAGTAAGTTAAAGCCAAGAACAATTAAATCAAGATTTCAGAAAGTTTCATCAGCGAGATAATTGCGATGATGGGAAAAATAACAGAAGGTAATAGATTAAAGTAGTATAGATTGAGAAAGTTGAGACAAATTTCGTTAGATGAATTTATTGAAGCGGTGAAAGAGAAGCAATTATCCAGGATAATGATAGGCACGATAGGCTTTGCAAGCGCAACAACAAGAAAAAACTTACCAGAATTCAAAGCATCACACGAATGAGAAGGGGCGAGAAGATTTAAGCCGACGCATAACATTGTATCCAGAAAAATTACGAAATTTATAACAAAAAAAGCTTTAATGTCAAAGATGGCTTTTGAGACAGAAAGTAACAGATTTATTGAAAATGTCAAATATTATATTGCGTGCTATGGAATTGAAAATGTATTCGGACCAAAGTGATTTTCAGTTACACTTTTATGCCGATCGTATTTTAGAAATATATGAAAAAAATAGAATCTGTTCAATCTGCGATTACATAGTTACAGATAAGTCTCGATTGAACACGTCTCGATTAGAAACCACGCGAGAACGAACCACACACAGCTTGAACAATGGAAAGCTTCTAGGCACCGGCCGCTGTAAGTAGCTCGTGTCCAATCGATACGTAATCAAATGGGATCCTCTCCATAGTTACATAATACAATATTATTAAAAATAAAATCAAAGGTAGGTATGGAAAGGCAGACAAGAGCAAACGGCGCGGTTATTAGTGCGCAAAAATCATATAAACATATTCATAATAATCACATAAGTTAATGAATTCCGGATGTTTCGACTTTATTCAAGCCACTTCAGCGATTAAGATTGTACATAGAAGTAAAACTGATTTTCTATTATATTATGAATGCTCCTATCAAGCATCGAATTGTTCCAAATGCTTCTACATTTGCCGAAAAGAAAAGATTTGTCTTCAAATGTGAAAAGATGATTCATTAATACAAAAAGTTCATTTACCCGTAAAAAAATGACAGAACTTATTCAATGTTTGATGGATCAATCAAATACAAAAACATGAATACATAAGAGAAGTACAACAAACGATATAATGGTAACGATATAATAGGTAAGTCAAAATTATGCGTCAAAATGTAAAATCTGTTAACTCGTCAACGATTGTACAGTAAATGATATGAATTGAAAGATCTTTAGTATTATCGTTATATTGGCGCAATGACAAATAAATAATTATATACAAAAATAAATTAAAGTAAAAGGTCAGAATAACAAAAACAGTGTACAGTAATAAGATATAATAAAAATAAAAATAAAAATATTCATTATAATTAGACATTTAAATGTTTGAAAGAAAATGTTTGAAGACATTTAAAAGTCTATTTAGAATTGATATGTATATATACTATTGTATATATTCTGTGCCAGTTTGGTAATTAAGTCCGTTATTTTGTAATTGTATATTGAGTATTTCAGAAATAATTATTTTCCAAAAAAATCTTTCACTATCGAGGATCTTTACATTTAACCAATCAAAATCATGATTGTGACGCAATCTATGTCTGGGATGACTGATGTGTTGGATGTTTTCCTGTTAATTTGATTTCGATGTTCTGAAATCTTAGTATTTAATTTTCTTTTTGTCTGTCCTACATAAGTTGCGTAACAATCCTTACATGAGATTTTGTACACAACATTTTTCTTCGAAAAATTCCGGAGAAGATCCTTTTGTGCCTTGACAATCCTCTCTAATTTCTTAAGACTATAGAAAGATAATTTAACATTTAAGTTTTTATGATATTTTTGAATTTTTCCGAGATATTCGAAAAGTATGATATAATGAACCAGTTAATTTTCTTTGTATTATTATTGTTCACATTGCTAGCTTGCGTATTTATCCGTTTGTTAAACAAAGTTTTCAATCTTTCCAGCTTTGATTTTATTTTTAATATCAAGAGCCCCTATTGTAAATCGTTTTTCCTTATTATACGCTGGCTGCAAGATAATGCGTCTAATTACTCATTCATTTTTTAAATTTATTTTTTTTACTTTTGGTACATTTCCACTTAGATTCATGAAACTTTGGATGAAACAACGTAAGATTATTATTATGAACAAATGTATTAACTTCTTAAAATTTTGTATAGAATACAATATTGTTCCACAACATCTACATCGAATTCACCATTATAATATTAACATTACATATTTCAATTCGATCAAAAGATATACACAAATATACACTGAAAGATTTTTTGCGATTAAAAGATTGAATTAAAGGACGCGTTTAGAACTTTACGTTACCCTAGAACACATTCTCCATCTTCCGAGACAAATTGCACGTTATATTCCATTTTATATTTGTAATTCGTTTTTTGTGAGACAAGACAATTATCTTCGTTTTTTTTGTCCAACGAGAAGAAAATTTACTAGATAAAAAAATAAAATAGCTAGTTCTTAAACACAACAAAAACATAATTCAACACATTAAACCAGTCAAATATTTCTGTTCATATCAAGAGACACGGTAGTGTCTCGCGCCAAGTTCACGCGTAGCGCGAGACGGACCGTGTATCTTTACGCGAGACCAAAAGTTGAGACGAGCCGAGATTATCAGATCTCAATAACGGCTGAACCGATTGAATTGATAATAAGCTCAATCGATAGCGCATATCCAAATTATATAAAAAAAATATAAAAATAAAAATATAAAAATCTATCTTATGTATGTGCGTATGCACACTTTCGAATTTTAGACGTTGGGTGCGCTAGCAATCATTGATTGACAGCAGTGCTTACAAGGATGCGTTCCGATATTCACTGCGAGTGCTGCGAGTGCTAGTATATTTAATAATAAAAGATATTAGGGCTGCGTTCGGGCAGACGTTATTAGCGCTGAAAATCTATAGTACACGTTACGTGCATTACAGATTTTCAGCGTTAATAGCGTCTGCCCGAACGCAGCCTAGGTTTTGGAAGACTTTGTATCACTAAACTTAGACATAAGCTTCAGGATTAAGTATATGTTAATAAATGTTTAGTTTTATTGATATCGAAGTTATCTCTCCTTTTTGTTATCTTTCGTTAGTCAAAATCAACCTATGTATACTCGTATATACATACAAATATATATACCTGTTTCGTATAATAGTAGTTTGGCCAGTATTCATAGTCGAGTCTTATATTTAAAATCGTCTTAAGCACATTCTCAAGATGTCATAGCCCAATCACAGAGCCATATTAGTGTCTTAAGACATTACTTAAGACAATCTTAAAATAAGAACAGACTATAAATACCTATGTCTCATTTTAATTTTTTTTTACTCGAAGCTGTTGCATTTGCCATTGAGTAATATACACTAAAATAACTGAAGATATAGTCAGCAGCAATAACTTTTTAATTATTGAACGATACGAATACAACAATAGTTGAAGTACATTAAATACATTAAAATTGAATGTAACACAATAGAGTAATGCGTGATCTACAATGAGCAATAGCAGTAGTGGATGATGCTAAGAGTAAGAAATTGACTAATCACAGTCGAATGTAAGAAGAATAGTTGACTGTGATCAATTTCTTATTCTTATAGCCTCATCCACTATTGCTACTGCTCATTTATATTTTGTATTTTTGTAATATAATTAATTAAAGAGCACCATCATATACCTCATACTGAAAATTTGACGGGGATGGTGATGAAACCTCTTTAGCAAAATCTAATTAATTTATATATTATTAAAAAAAGAAATGATATCTATAAAAAATTACCTTTTTTAAAAAAAGGGTAAAAAAAGGCGCCAAGTACACGCTCTTTTCAAAACCGAAACAAAACAATAATTTTACCTTTCAAAAAAGCTGTCGTATATATACTTTCTACAAAAAAAATGATATTAGGAAATGGCACCAAGTGGAATTTAAAAAAGGACTATAAATACAATGTATTAAAAAAATAAATACATAAAAATATAAACTATTAAAAAAATTAAAATATTTAATCAAAAAATAACAAATTTAATCAAAATAAAAAAATATATTTAAAAATACAAAAAAACTTGGCGTTGCTAGTATTTTAAGGTGTTTTTTTTGTATTTTTAAATATATTTTTTTATTTTGATTAAATTTGTTATTTTTTTATTAAATATTTTAATTTTTTTAATAGTTTATATTTTTATGTATTTATTTTTTTAATATATTGTATTTATAGTCCTTTCTTAAATTCCACTTGGCGCCATTTCCTAATATCTTTTTTTTTTTTTGTAGAAAGTATATATACGACAGGTTTTTTTGAATGGTAAAATTATTGTTCTGTTTTGGTTTTGAAAAGATCGTGTACTTGGCGCCTCTTTTTACCTTTTTTTTAAAAAAGGTAATTTTTTATAGATATAACATACAAACATACAACATACAATAAAAAAAATATTTATATCTCAGAAACGGTTGAGCTTTTGATCTATGTTACTAAGGTTTTTTACTCAGTATGATGTATACTCTCTACTATATAAATATTAGGTGGAATGATTTTTGAACATTACATAAATCTTGATCAATAAAATATATTCGAATACATAGAACATTGCAATTAGCAGGTCAAAATAAAAAAAAACGATATTTTATAAAAATAATAATTTATTCATAATTTTTTAGTTGTCCAAAGAATTTTGTATATTCTTTGACATATTATATCAAAAATATTTGACTGGCAGTCAAATACTATAACAAGCTCATCATTATTATTATTAATATGAAAAAGCTATTATTTCAAAAGTTTTTGCTATACTGTGTTTATTTTTAACAATATCTCACGCAGTCAACGCAGTATGAGAGGGGAGTCCCGTTAGCCTACAATCCCGATTGCCAACAGCTTCGTTTGCTTACAACATTTTGCCAACAATTTCGTTTGTCTATATTCCCTATTGCCAACAAAGCGATTACATACAAGCAATTATTGCGCACATTTAAAAATTAAAACATAAATATATACATGTGTGCAATGTATATGTGCGTAATAATGTCATGTGTGCAATGTGTATGTATGCAATAATGTCATGTGTGCAATGTGTATATTTATGTTTTAATTTTTAAATGTGTGCAATAATTGCTTGTAGGCAATCGGGAATGTAGGCTAACGGAGTCTTCTAGGTATAAGACACATACATAGGAGCGTATATCGCGTGTGTGAAGTTAGTATCCCAACATAAAAATTCCATAGTTCTGATTAGAGTTCCTGCTTCGTTTTGAAGCCACGAAGAGTTCCCCTACAGTTTATAATAAGAGTTCTGCTTAATAACATTTTTTAATTATGATTTTAAAAATGGGCTAACTTCTTAACTAAATTCAAGATCGAATAGTTCTGAGCGGTTAAATAGCTTTATTTTGTAATCATATAGAGTTTCTGATACATAAAAAAAAATTCCGATTCATAAAAAAAATTTTTTTTTGAAAAATTCACTTTTACATCTAATAGTTCTGTAATATTCTGATTTTTATTTTACCTATTATTTTACCTATTACAAAGAGTTCTCAGTGATTAAAAAAAATATAGACCCCTAAATAAAACAGGTATGGACTTCAATTACTTTCCTTAAACGGGTAATATAAAACCACGTAACTCTTTACGTAGCAATCCAATTGCTTTGAATCATAAGACTTTTTGTAATAACTCATCGAGATCTACCCAGAACGCTAATCAGAACTCCTCACTTTGGTTGGACTTGTCACGTAGAGGACTTTTCGTGAAAACTTATCGATAACAACTCAGAACTACCTATCAGAATTACTCTAAAAAAAAATGATGTTTTGTGTTTGCTTAATGTTTTTAATAACGAAGCAAAATCAGAATATAGGGCTACGGCATTAATGATAATTAAAATTATTTAAAATTTTGTGACTAATAGCGAATTCGGTTGGACGCACTAGTGCGTACTGGTACACATTAGAGCAGTTGTACACAGATCTAATTTGAATGTAAAAGTGAAATATCTCATATTATAAAATGCTCACTACATATTTTACCAATTAGCACAATAAAGTGTATTAAGGATTTTTCACGGTTTAACCCGTTTCTATCTTTTTATATTAAACACATATCTTCACGTCAATTTGAGCAATGGCTTTAGTGTGCACTAGTGAGTGCGTCCAACTGAATTCGCTATAAATGTAACGAATATAACACCATTATAGAAAATTTGTAACACTGGGTTTATAGAAAAGTCTTTCTATAAACTATTGAGTTTATGAAAAGTCTTATTCCTCAACGCGATCCGACCAACCGTCTGCGAGATACTGGACATTTGAAGAGTACTCGAAAATTCTCTAAGTACCGAAGTCGAAAATTTTTGAGAGTTCTGAGAAGTTCTAATTAGCATTCTGAGTAGATATCGACGAGTTCTAACGAAAAATCTTATGACTCAATGCGATCTGACCAACGATCTGCGAGATATCCGACATTTGAAGAGTAATCGGAAATTTTTTAAGTACCAAAGTTGAAAATTTTTGAGAGTTCTGAGGAATTCTGATTGGCGTTCTGGGTAAATCTCGACGAGTTATTACAAAAAGTCTTATGATTCTATGAAAGCAATTGGATTGCTACATAAAGACTTATGTAGTTTTATATTACCCGTTTAAGGAAAGTGATTGAAGTCCATACCTGTTTTATTTAAGGGTCTGTATTTTTTTTTATCACTGAGAACTCTTCGAAATAGGTAAAATAAAAATCAGAATTATCACACAGATCTAAAAGTGAATTTTTCAAAAAAAATTTTTTTTTTTCATGGATTGGAATTTTTTTTTATGTATCAGAAACTCTAGATAATTACAAAATATAGCTTTAGATAATTACAAAATATAGCTTCAGCCGCTCAGAACTATTCGATCTTGAATTTCGTTAGGAAGTTAGCATCCCATTTTTTAAATCATAATTAAAAAATGTTAAGCAGAACTCTTATTAAAAACTATATGGAACTCTTCGTGGCTTCAAAACGGAGCAGGAACTCTAATCAGAACTATTTTAATGTTGGGGTGCTAACTTCACACATGCGCGTATATCAATAGATGTTTCTCGCTCAATTTCTCTAAAATGCGTTTTCGAATCATAATTATATAACGTTACTTTCAATATTAAATGCTCATTATATATAAGTTTTGTCTTTAAAAATTTTGAAAATTAAGAATAGAGGTGGGGGTATACTGAAAAAATGATATTTTTGAAAAATTCAAACGTAAAAATTCACCGTTGTAAAAAGCATTTGAATCATGAAAGTTTTATATACAATGTTTTCACATCCATCATGATTTAGATGATATTCATTCAGAAAAAAATCCCTTTTTCAAGAGAGAGTTTCACCTCCTTAACATGCGATTTACCACTTATGAAAAAAATTATATCTTTTATGTATATACAGAGTGCGTTACCAAAATCCGGACAAATCGAACAATTTCTCTAAACGAAATTTTATTAAAAAATTGAATATTACAAAAAATTCTTTTACATCACGTAGTGGGTCCCTACAGAGTATAATTATTCAATACAGCCCCCATTAGCTTCAATCACGGCTTCTCGATCTGAAGCGTTTGCACGTTGTAGTGTAACGCTGTCCATATCGGCGAATGCTGCTTCAATAGCGGTTCTTAATGGCATCACATTGGGATGCCTGGATTTGTTGGTGATCCTTTCAACAACGTTCCACACATAGTAGTCCAAGGAATTTAAATCTGGGCTATTAGAAGGCCAGAATTCCTTGGACCAAAGCTTGCAGCGAGCAACTCGCTTGGTTCTGGCAGCCAAAATTTACGACCGTACTCGCGAGCACGGGCAACCTTCACCGAGCGTCTCCGATTTATTCCCACAATTCGTAGATCGTCAAAAGTTAACGGAAGCACCAAATCAAATTGCCGCAAAATTGATGACTCGTTAGATGGGCGCCAGGTACGAGAGAGCGTACCACTCTTATCGCGATAGCATGAACTCGTGTGTTTTTCAATTCGCGGAATTATTTACAAAATCTAAACGCGTAAAAGATACCCCGCCGGGCGGACCACGCGACCGGACGCGAAATCCTACATGCCACGTCAGTGGCCGCGATATTACGGACTCTCAAACTCGAAATTTATACGGCTCACGGTCCACCCCGCAAAGGACAATCGGTGGCCGCATATGGATACGTTCGCCTCACCGGTGAACGTCCCCGGACAGTCTCGCTCCTTCAATGATTCCTGTCCGTCGTCCTCGATACGCTCGACCTCCTCGGCACTCGGCACTCTTAATCGGTGGGTCAGGCAGGTGGATTCTTTGCTTTCCCGTACGGACACGTTAACGCCACAATTGCCACAGCACGAGTGTCGGCCGGTGTGCCAGCGGGAAACACGCAGGCATCGCCGCCCCCTCTAAGGGGATGTCGTCTCATTTCCGCATTGGTCGGGCCCTTTCTAACGCGACGTTGACAAATAGCACGTTGCCGCGGTATTCGCGGATCCCATGATTCCGAGGCGTGAAACTCAAGTCCCGACAGGAGCGTCTTATGATGTTCATTAGAGCCTCTTCTCGGTGTCCTTCGAGTCGCATGGTCGTCACGGACCCTTGCTCTTTCGGGTGGGACGACTTCGCTCCCAGGCACCTCCTCTAAGCCGAGGTTCCTTCTCGGGACGCCCTCGGCAACCTGTCTGCCTCTCGGGATTCCTACAAAGACACAGTAGCGGCAAATTTCGGGCTCATACGAAAAATTATATGGTGAATGTAAAAAGCTACGACTTGCGTGTTCCTTCTCCCTCGGTGATCCGGGTCGGTGACCTCCTTGTTGTTGTGCTGCTCCTCTTCCTGGTCCGGTGGAGGCGATGCAAGATATACAAATGGTCTATTGGGCCACCAATTGCTTAAATCTTACGCTTCGGTAAATCAGATGACAAAAAATAATACAAAAATAATTAGAAAAATGATAGTGTTATGATCGTCAGCGCTCGCAATATGCTCGCCCGTCCCGGAGAGGATCTGTCGTATCTTTAATGTGTATGATTTGTATCGAAAATCTTCCTCGGCAATTCGACACATTGGCTCGCTTACGCCCACAATTGATACTAATTTTCGCAACGATTGTCCTGGATCTTCCGAAATCAGCGCTTGAGTCCTTTCAACCACTGCAGGGATCCTCGCGGTGCGTTCTTTCGAGTGACTCTTCCTGGAACTTTCGTTTGATTATTTTGAAGCACTATATTTTGCTACAATGTCATAAACGGTTGATCTCGGATATCCAAAAAACCGAATTATTTCCGTTGGTGATCGTCCAGCGCGAAGGTTCGATAATTGCGGCTCTTCGATTATATTCTCTGCCTGGTGTCGACGCCGCGGCTATTTTGAGTTTATGACTGTTTACTAGAAGCATCAGGCTTATTAAATCGCCAAGAGTGACGTTTGGCGGAGACACTATGGAGGCACATATGGAGGGAAATTTAAATTGAAATTTGTCCGGATTTTGATGATGCGCTCTGTATATATGTATGTATATATATATATATATATATATATATATATCCACATAGCCATATATATCCTGATAACGTTTGTAAAATATCGCGAAAGTATATTACGATACGCATGATATTCAAGATACATCTGCGATATATCAAGTATGTAGTGATAATGCACTATGTCCGCGTTGCCTTATCCCGTAGACCTTCGCTGAAAGTTCGTAGAGATATGCCGAATATATCCACGGTAGACAATTACAGGATGGCCCATAGGATATGGTTGGAAAGAAAGTTGAATTTCTCAGGCATGCGCCGAGATAGAAGGAAAATTTTTTCTGTTTCATGCTTCGCGGAGCCATACATCTGCAAACAGTGGTTAGTTTTGATTTCTGAAGAAATTTTTTTTTGACGAAAATGTCGAAATACACTCAAGAGGAATGAATTTTTCTTGTGTTCGCGATGCATAAAAGTGATGGAAATGTGAAGGCAGTTCAACGAAAGTGGAAAGAAAAGAAACATACGGCCAGTGCTCCAGATCAGCACCATCAAAAAGTAAGTCAATCTCAAAAATAAAAAAATTTCGATTTTCAGCTTTTGGAGTTTTCTTCCAATTGTGGTTAAACTCTGGTGTTCTTTCCAGTCTGTATGAAAAATTCCTTCGATCAGTTGAAAATCGCCATTGAGAACTCGACTAAAACAATAACCGAACAACAACTGCAAAATGTAGTTGACGCTTTTCAGAACAGGATGACCGTTGTAATCGTGAAGGAGGGAGGCTTTTCGAGCATCTGTATCACTAATGTATGATCATTGTGAACAATAAAAATGATCCTCTATTCATGGTAATCGAGCGGTTTTCTCACAATTTAACTTTCTTTTCAACCATACCCTATGGGTTACTCTGTAGTATATCTCCTTAGTATATCTCCAAATAGATTTACAAGATGTCTTCAATATATTCGCATGATATCTGATTTATATCTGTAGTATGTCACAGTGTATGTATATACATGCATATACAGCTTCGCGTGCACGTACATATATACTAATTAGGTTAGATTAGATTAGGTCAGATTTTATATAACACTGTATATACATAATTTAATTTAGAATATTTTTATTTTATAGTATTTTCGGCTATGTTACTTACGAAAACGTTGCGAATAACGCCCAAGTCCGCCTGAAAAAGGAAAGATGATCGGAAATCGGAAGTAGAACAAATGGTATTGATATCTAGGTCTGTTTTTTAAACTTGCACAATTTACCTTTATGTTTTGTTATATTTTTATGTGTTTTTATGTTTATATTATTTGTTTTTATTATGTTTATTAACTAAATTCTTCAACGTGGAGAAAAAGCAGAAAGATGAACTAATGCAAAGAGTTTAATTGAAAACAACAGACTTATAGTTCGGTTTCGATATTATAAGGATATTTTGGAAATATACGATAGATATACAGAAGATATATCACAAGATATTTTAGAGATGTTTTGAGTATATTAGATATGATCTCTATATTCTCAGTAACAGTTATAAAGTTTACTATTCTATGTTCATTCTGAGGACATATGAGAATGATATTTTATTGAGATTGTTATTTGAATGTTTTATATTCGGTATGATCACAGTATATTGCGTATGAGTATAGAATATTCGTATGATATGGTGCTGTCTGGGTATACTTTTGTTTATATTTTAACGTATCCAAAGCTCATTAAAATTGGAGAGGGATATTTGGTTGTGTTCCCTTGTTAGCTATTTTTATTTGTTTCTCTAAATTTTTAGATAATTTCGTCATAATACTTTTTAATATTTCCGGACATATACCGCTATAGAATTTTAAAATAAAGTGTTTGGTATACACTTCATTAAATTTGAATGTAGAAATTCCTTAGTTTATTTTAATAATTCAATAAATATTCATTAACAGCGAACCGGATCGAGCAATCTTTGTCCCGTTTAAGAAGGTGGTGCTTGCTTGGTGCATCACTTGACCTGAAACATCGACCACCATGGTCACTCCTCGTATTCTACTCTCCCAGTACACCATGTAAGAATTCGATAATGATCTGTAAGTCATATTTATGTCATCTTCGAAAGTTAGCTAGTTTTTGATTCGCGAGATTAGCAGGATGACTATTCTTAACCTGTGGCAATTCCATCATTCTATTATTCCCATACGGAATCATCTAACTACATGTTAAAGTTGTCAAAATTTAAAAAAGAGATGCATCCGTAACATTTCATGATTCTTCAAAGCAACAGCGAGTATTATATCAGCACAATTATATATGTATGTATCATATGTACGTACTAAATATATATATATATATATATATATATATATATATACAGGGTGTCCTAGACCTGCCGAATGCCCGGCTTATGGTAGATTCCTGATATAATTCTAAGACGAATATTCCTTTGCCAAAATGTCGAGGGTGTTGTAACTTTGACGTTATAAAGGGAAAATGCTCGTCAATCAGCGAGCTGAATTTTCCCGCGCTCAGGGACTTCGCATCAAAGGTGCCCCAATTGACTCGATCGAGTACTGACGTAAAGCGCGACGCGCTCCCGTGACAGAAAATCAATACGAGCGATGCAAAGTATGACTCCCGTCTAACATCGATACGGAGCAATCAATATAAGATATAATGTTTTGGAAACATGGAGTACACCGTAGCAGAATACGTCGATATGTTAATTATGTACGATCAGTGTGGCCAAAACGCTGTACGTGCCGCTCAAGAGTATAATATTCATTTTCCGGAACGCAGACCGATTGTTTACGGCGTTATCCTGCGACTATTGTATCGCGCGTCAGTACTTGACAGTTCCGCGCACGTGTCATGATTTCGTGCAATTTGGTGAGCGATTCGTCGTTTTTCGTCGGTCGTATGCCAATGTCGTGAAAAAAGTGTCGAAAGTGACGAGCCTAGCCATACACGTGCGCGAAAATGCGTGAACAATCATGAGAAACGCGCTCGATCGAGTCAATTGGTGCACGGGGCACCTTTGATGCGAAGTCCCTGAGCGCGGGAAAATTCAGTTCGCTGATTGACGAGCATTTTCCCTTTATAACGTCAAAGTTACAACACCCTCGACATTTTGGGAAAGGAATATTCGTCTTAGAATTATATCAGGAATCTATCATAAGCCGGGCATTCGGCAGGTCTGGGACACCCTGTATATATATATATATAAACATACACATTGTACATTTAATATTCTTATCAATTTTATTTATGTTATATCTTTGATGGTTGGATTACCATTAACTACAAAAAGAGTAGTGATGAATTCCGTTATATCAATGTCTTACGGTATCTGATTTTCTAAGAATGATGAGAGAAAAATAAAAATCAAAGATGCATAACATAAGTTTGAGAACTTAACTACATCATTGTATCAGTGGGTGTTCCGAAAATAAAAACAAATAGCAACGATAAAAAATAATTTGAAAATGAGAAAATTACAATTTTGTGATTGAAAAATAAAAAAACAAATAGTATCAGCCGCTAATTAATTTTCAGCAGAAATAATCAAAATTAATCGATAATTTCTATCAATAACCGAGAGGTGCAGTAAACGTTGGTGTTTCATTTTGTAGCGTGCCACATGTATTGTGATTGTATTTCACGAGAAAAATTCTCGACGATATTTGCTTACCGCTTGTAACCAGAGTTGGAAAGTAACGTGTTATTTGTAACGGCGTTATCATTACAGTTACTTTTTTTTAAGAAACGAATTGATAATGGTGTTTCTTTTTATATTTTTCACCTATTGTGACATAATTTCTTTGTATTCAATCTTCAGTTTTTGACTAGTATTCACAATCTTTTGTTATATTTAAGTCTTAATCTATTAAATCCCAGGAGACTTAAGTCCTAATTAAAATTCTTTAACCGCAATTTAGAGATAAAAAGAGGTGCTTTTTCTGGATCTTGTCGACAATGAAGGATAAAATATCTGAAAAAAAAGATATAAGCTGGTATTCATAGTTCTTATATTTAAAATCGTCGAATCTTATATTTAAGACCGCCCTAAGTACCATTTTAGACTTCCAATTGGGCGGTGGAGAAGTGTGGATGGGTGAGACAAACAAAGCAGGAAATTAGAAAAATAGATAGAGGGGAGGAGAGTAACAAAAAGTTAAAGTGAAGGAGAAGTAAAGGTGAGAGATAGAGAAAAGAAGGAAAAGAGAAATAGAGAAGAAATGAGAAGTAGGAAAGGAAAGAAAAGAAGAGTGGAAAGGAGAGGTTAGGTGAAGTTAAGGGAATATATGGCACTGCTGCCAATTTTGGGTCACGGTACCTCGCCACAGCGTGTAGACAGGATGACGCACACATGGAAGAACCGTGCCTTTTAAATCGAGCACATACGTACGGTTCTTCCTTCCCCTACCGTTTCTCTTCTTCTTCTTGTTAATATTGACTCATAGTCCCTTATGTAAACGGGATCAAATTGGTCAGGAAGTCATTAAATATGAGTTAGAGTCCTGATATCGCGAGTCGTTTGAGAATTTGGCCAATCGTGGCGTGTAAAATAAAAAGTACACTAACAGAATAGAATTTGTAACTTTTTAAAAAAAGAACATTGATATTTATTTTTAATTTCATTTGTCTTGTATTATTGATTGATCATTTTTTGTTCCAAATTAATAACTTTTTTAAAAAAAGAAATTTTTTTTTAAAAGACTTACATGTTGGCCAAGAGTAGATTTCTGTTTTTCATTCACATTACTTCTGTTTTTCGATTCTTTAACCATTCTTCATCTTTTATCTATTTATTTTATGTATCTATTTAGTTAATATATTTCTATTTAATTTAAATATTTTTTTAATCAATAAGGAGAACATACGAGTAACGAAAAACATAACAGGTCTGACATGAGACTGCGTTCGAGGAGCTATCGCTATCAGCGCTACTGTATCATTCTATCTTTATCGTTCATTAGACAAAAACAAAAATAGAATGATGCAATAGTTCTGTTAGCAAGTTCCTCGAACGTACTTTAAGTCTCACAACTGGCCGCATACATTATAGTTTCGCTTGGGGAAAAAAGAGGCAGCAGGATATATATCTCTCTTTTTGCTCGACGGCCGAAATGGCGCGCGACACTCGTTTGTATGCTTGTCCCCTCCACCGCCGCTGCGTGCTGCAAACGGGCCAAAACTGTAAACACTGATTTGAAATCGTGGAATATGGGAGCCTCCACCACTACATACGTAGCATGTGTAGCCAAAGCCGAAGCCGAAGCTTGCCGAAGCGAAATTTGCTTGCCGCGGGATGTCACTGACACATACATATCATATCCGTGTGGCCAAAAGTAAAGTGAAATTCGTGCGACTTCGGAAAGCGAGGCAAGCGGAGTCGGCAGAGACGAAGCGATATGAAGGACGTAAAGGAATCGGCGCTCACATTAGCAATTATTTTTTAATAGCAATAACAAGCCGTTTTATTTTTTAATAACATAAATGAAACTTTGTCTAATGTAAAAAAAAAATTGTAAAACTTGTCATTGCTATTCAAAAATAATTGCTATAATGTGAGCGCCGACTCCTTTGTGCCTTTCGTATCGCTTCGGCTCTGCCGACTCCGCTTGCTTCGCTTTGCGAAGTCACACGAATTTCACTTCAGCCACGCGGATATGGTATGTATGAGTTAGTGATATCCCGCGGCAAGCGAATTTTGCTTCGGCAAATTTCGGCTTTGGACATGCTACATATGTAATAGTGGCATTGCGTGTCAAGTAGTGGGGGCTTTCACGATCTCACATCACTGGCTCTGGTATAAGGAGGAGCGAGCATAAAGGCAAAGGAAATAGTTGCATCGGAAGACAACAGATGGCACTACCGCCAGGAAAACCGGTGAGAAGAATAAGATGAGAGGAGAAAAAAACGCAATGACCAAATATGTTTCAGGAGGAGAAGAAGGATTAGAAAAAATAATAAGGGAAATAGATGAGATGAGGAAGGAGATAAGGGGAGAAAGGGAAAAGATGAAAGAGGAAATAGAAAAAGCGATTGAATGATTAAAGGATCAATTAATAGAAGAGAAAGAAAAGCAATAAAAGAAAAAGAAAGGGAAAAAGAAGAGTAATGGCAGAAGGATAACCTGGAGAAAAGAATTATTGATCTGGAATAAATTAACGAAAGAAAGGAACGAAATGACAGAAAGAACAACATTAAATAAAAAGAATGAACTGGAAGGCGGAGAGATTAGAACAGGAAGTGGAAGGATTTATTAGAGATAGCTTAAAAATAGAAATAGGAGTCAAGAAAGCTA
Source organism: Cephalotes varians (assembly GCA_037157785.1). NCBI lineage: Eukaryota > Metazoa > Arthropoda > Insecta > Hymenoptera > Formicidae > Cephalotes > Cephalotes varians. The sequence goes on along the minus strand of JANQDE010000229.1, from coordinate 76,961 downwards.
GCAAAATAACGCTGAGAGAAGGTAAAAACATTGTGATAGCGGAATTAGATAATTGGGAGCAGAAAAGAAATGTTATGAGCAATAAGAAAGAGCTGAAGAAAGATATCATAATGGAGGATGATTTAACAAAAAAAGAAAGAGGGATTCAACAGAAATTAAGAGAAATGGCAAGAAAAGAAAGGGAGAAGGAAACGACAAGGTGAAGGTAGGATACAAGAAAATCAATATGGAAGAGACTTGGTATACATGGAACGAAAAAAAGAAAAGATTAGTGGAGGAAAGAGGAGAAAAAAAGAAATAAGGACATGACGGACAGAGCGGAGAGGGAGAGGAAGACGGAGGAAGGAGTTTAAAAATCTGTTTGAAATTTTCGAACATAGCAGGAGTAGCAAATAAGTGCGAGGAAACGTGGGAATATTTGGAAGAATTCGACATAATAAACCTGACGCGAAGGAAGAAACATGGAAAAAGATTAGAAATAAAGTAACACATAAGTATGAGTGAATCTTTATACCAGCAATAAGAGAGAACAGGAAAGGAAGAGCGAAAGGAGGAGTTATCGTAGCAGTAAGGAACTCACAGGAAGAAAAGCAAAGAAAATAAATAAAGGAGCGCTAGAAATACAATTTTTATATAATAAGAAAAGGTGGAGAATAATCACATCATATAGTCAGAAGATTGAAGAGACTTTAGAAGCAATAATGGAGGAAATCCGAGAAGAAGAAGAAGAATGTATAATGATAGGAGGCGATTTTAATGCAAAAACAGTGAAGGTCCGATAGGGACAGGAGAGAGGAAAGAAGGGGAGATAAGAAAATCAAGAAATAAAATGATGAACAGAAAAGGAAGAATAATGCTAAATAGGATTAAAGAAAAAGGCTAGACAATCCTAAATGGTTGCTACAAGAAGGAAGGAAAATGGACATATATTGGGGAATCAGGAGCATCGGTTATAGATTATGTCATGATAAATGGAAAAAACTATAGAAGAAGTTGTGAAGATAGAAGAAGGAAATAGAACGGAATCGTATGTTGATGGAAGTAGAATTAGTAGGAAATGAAGAGAGGAAGAGGAGAAAGAGCGAGCAAATTGAGAAGAAAAGAAGTGTATGGTCAGAAGAGGGAGTGGAACACTATCATAAAAAGTGCGAAGGTTGGTACATAAGAAGAGAACAAAAAAATTTGGAGGGAGTTCAAAGAAAAAGTAAAGAATTCAGTGATGAAAGTCGAGAAAAAGATAACTGAAAGTTAGGAAGAAGAGAATGGCACAATAAAAAATGGAAGAAGAGGAAAAAAAGAATTGAGAAAGAAATTAAGAAGAATGAAAAAGGGAAAGAGCAACAGGGAAGAATATTAGAAAAAGGAAAGGGCATAAAAAACATGTAAGGAGGAAAGGGAGAAGTATGAGAAGGAAGAAAGAAAAGAATAAGATTGATAAAAATGAAGGAAAAGACATAGAAATGCATAAGTAAATACAGAAAAAAAGAGAGAAGGAATAGATGAGAATAGAGAGTTGGAAAGATGGAGTACTCACTTTATGAATTTTATTATTAGAAGGATTATTAGAAGGAATTAAGGAAAAACAGATTATGGAAGAGGAGGAAGAAAGTAGGATAAATGAAAAAAGAGCAAAGAGGGATGCAGAGGAGGAGGAAATAACTAGAGAAGAACTGGTAGAACAACTGAAAAAATTGAAAAAAGGAAAAGCACCGGGAGAGAACGGAATAAAAAACGAAGCATAGAGGATGATGCCGAAAGAAATAGAAGAAACGTTGTGGAAATTAATAAACAAAATATGGAAAGAGGGAAGAATTCCGGACGATTGGAAACTTTAATAAGTCCAATATTCAAGAGACGAGAGAAAAATGATATTAGGAATAGAGGAGTGACGCTTACTGGACACAACTTACAAAATATATGTGAATATTTGGAATGAGAAAATGAGAAAAGAAGTAGATAAAAAATTGGAAGAAAGACAGTTCAGAACAGGAAGAGGTATGATTGATGCAATATATACAGGGTGCGCCGCGAGAATTTTGACACCGCACATAGGAAGGTAGATGGGATCGAAATGAACATAAAAGTCCCATACCGTTTAACGATATTCGCAATAATAATCGAGATATTAATTTTTGAAATTGTACTAATGAGAGCACGCCGAGAGAAGTACTCCAGCCGCTCGAGGTTGTTTAGTTTATCAAACATTGGCTGCCGGCGGCGCATTAGAGAGGCAAGAGGAGAAGCGTGTCGGGCGCCGAGCAACGGCGCGCCACCTCAGCCAATGTTATGATAAACTGGCTCGGGCTATACCTCGAGCGGCTGAAGCGCTTCTCTCGGCGTGCTCTCATTAGTACAATTTCAAAAATTAATATCTCGATTCTTATTGCGAATATCGCTAAACGGTATGAGACTTTTATTCTCGCGGCACCTGTATACTATATAACTATGTTGTAAACAAGGAAATATATATATCGAAAAAGAAAGGAAAAATATTTGCATTCTTCGTTGACTTCAAGATGGCATTCGACAGGATAGATAGAATAAAGCTAGGAGAAATGTTAAAGAAAATAGGAATGAGAGAATAGCTAAGGAGAAGGATGATGGAAACATACAAAGAAATGAAGAGTATAATAAAGGTAGGAAATAGAAAATCAGAGAAGCTTTGGACAAAAAAAAGTGGAGTCAAAAAGGATGTCACATGAGCCTCACGCTATTCAACATTTATCTCATGAATGTAGAGACTGAGATGAGAAAAAAACAGGCTGGAGGTATAGTAGTGAGAAAGGAGAAAATATGGTCAATATCATATGCTGACGATATTGTGCTATTGGCAAAAAGTGAACAGGAATTGAAAGGGATGATAAAGAGATTCAGAAAATACGTCGAAAGGAAGAGACTGATATTAAGTTCAGAAAAGTCAAAAGTAATGGTATTTGAGAGAGGAAGAGGATATACTAGGAAAAAGGAATGGAAGTAGGGGGCAGAGAATGTAGAAGAGATGAAGGAAATAAGATATCTGGAGTATATTATGCAAAAGATTGGAGGAGTGGAGAAACACATAGCAGAAAGATTGAGAAGAGCGACAATCGCGATGAAACAAACTTGGAGCATAGGAGAAAGGAGTTTAAGGAGGATTACAAGAGAAGAATGAAGATGTTCGATGCATTGGTGGGAAGTGGCGCTGTATGGAGAGGAATTTGGGAATGGACATGATGGACGGAGTAAAGAGAAAATACGTAAAATGGATATTGAGATTGGACAAAAGAACACCGAATTACATATTAGTAGAAGAATGCATGAAAGAAATAGAAAGAAGGGAGGGAAATAGTGAAAAAAATAAATGGGAAAAGAAGAGAAGAGAAGTGATGAAGATGGTAAATGGAGAAAGAGGAGTCGAGAAGGAAGAGGAAGGAGGAGAGGAGATAATATAGGAGATAATGAAAAGAAAAAGAGGAGAGAAGAAACAAAATAAAAGAATCTAAGTATAATAACACATATAAAAACATAACGGTAGCAGTGGCCAGTTACCTATTAGAAAAAAAGAAAAAGAAAGAAAGAAGTTTGGTAGCAAGATATAGATGCAGAAATGAAATGAGAGGAAGCCAGCATTGGAGAGAAGAGAATGAAAAAACGTGCAGAGTTTGCGGATCGGGAGAAGAAAATATAATGCATGTACTGAAGGAGTGTGAGGCCACTAAAAACAAAATGCCAATAGAAAGATTTTTAAGTGAAGAAGGAAAAGGTTGTAATGCAAAGAAAAGAATAAATAAAGTAAAAGAGGAGAGGAAAAGGGAAAAAGAGGAAAGGAAAGCGGAGGTCTAAAAGGAGCAAGGGAAGCAAGAAAAAGGAAGAAAGCGGAGAAAATAGAAATTGAAATTGGATTAAGGCTATTAATTATCACAAGAGTTACTTAATCTAAAGTTAATTTATAATTTACAGTTTAACTTACTTTTAGTTATTTTCAGTTTAGTTTAATTCAATCTAGTTTAGCCTATGTATATTTTTATATATTTTATATTCTATACTCTATATTTGTATTCTATGGGACGCTACGCTTGCTCTATTTTATTTTATTTTATATATTTTATACTCTATGTTTCTGTCACGATACTACTATTTATTTATATTTATATTCATAGTCATATTCATATTTATGTTTATATTTTATATTTATATTGCATTGTATTTCATCACTAATATAAAATCGGAAGCCATTCAAAGTCGAAAGGTACGAATTAAATTWAAAAAAATAATAATAATAAAAAGAAGATTTTTAAACGTCAAAAGCTAATCACAGAGTTATATTAGCATCTTAAGACATTATTTAAGACGGTCTTGAAATAAGAATCGATTATACAGGCCATAAAAGTTGAAACAGCTAAAAAGTAAATGACCTCTACTTCTGACCTTTTTCCTGAAAAATATTCAACTAATATATAATTTCGCCTATTTTTTTTAATAGAGAATAAATCGATAATATATATAATTACAATTTGAATGATCTATATTAAAAAATTTTTATTAAATTACATTAAAATAAATTCAAGAGAATGGAAGAAGGAGATAAAAGGGAATAACATTGTAAAAAGGAATAACATTTTTTACACTTCTTCATACATTTCATAAAGCTTTATTAATTTATAAAAATTTTGAGACTAAAATTTGTATCGCCATCTTCACAGGGAAAGATGTTAACATTTTTTTTTCAAGTTTTTTATTTATTTTAATGTCTTGAAAACAAGGCTACAATTTGTATGATTACAATTTTCTTCAATTCCCTATGATAATGGGAGATGTATTTGTAAATGAAAAATATATTTGTCATTCTTTTGTTAAAATTTACCAATTTTACCCAACTTTTACTTTTCACTTATTCATTTTTAACCTTTATCTCGTCATCGCCAACTAGATTTCCGGAAAGAGCAACTCTTTTTATCCCTAAATACCAATTGTTGTTTAAAAATTTTAATTAAAGTATTGAAACCGAGTTACAAGGATTTAAGTCTCATCATCTGCGGTTAGCTTGATCGGCCCATTGAAATTAACCAATCGCATTTGTCATTGATCTTGTCATTGATTTGTCAGAATGAACCAATCACAGTTGATCGCACTTAATCAGCCGATGAAATTATCTGGAGATGATGAGACCGATCCATAAAACGTATAATGTCTCCTGTTATTTAATGGGTTAAGTATAGTTTTAAGATATCACAACCAACTGTAGAACCATATTATTGCTGCATACATTTTAAGAACAATTTTAAATTTAAAATTATTATATTGAATTTTTAAACATAAGATTGAGAGGATGCCAAGAAGTATACATTTCGTTGTATTTATAAATTTAATAAAAACCAAAATTTATTATTTGCATTATAAACATTTTAAAATCTTTCACTTTAAATTTTTTGTAGTCCTGCAAATTTAAGATAGAAAATTGTATTGATTTTATTAATATTTTAATAAAAATACATTTTAAAAATATTTAATTTTTTTATTTACTTGATTTTTTTAGAATTGGAAAAATAACGGAAAAAATAAAGCATTAGAAAAATAACGGAAAAAATAAAGCATTATTATTTAAAAATAACAATAAGGAGTTTTCAAAATCAGTAATTGGTGACAATAATAAATTACTTTTTCGACTCGATAATGAAAAGTAACCAGTTACTTTTTAAAAAGTAACTTTCTCAACGCTGGTTGTAATATTAAGTTAAAGGATTCTGTTCTTCAAAGAGATAGAAAGAATAAATTTATCATTTTAGCTACCGTGATCAATTAATTCTTATTAATACACACATCGAGAAAAGTTTTGCGTCTCACCCTCCATTTTTATGAATTTCTTTTGTTATTTTAAGATGAAAGATAATTTTTCTTGTATAACTTCCTGACAGAATTGTTTCCTCCAATATAGTATTATTGATGCTTATATATTATACAGGGTATCCCATTTTAAAAGTTGCACCGAAATATTTCTTCAGCGAAGCAATTTCAGAAAAAATGTTTCAGACAAAAATTGTTTGGGTCGAAGGAGGACATAAGAGGGTACCACTGATTTGACCTTGGATGGTGTCGTTAAATTCAGGTCAAGGTCACATCGATTTTTTAAAATGGATATTTTTTGATTCCAGAATCTAATAGCTAACAAGCTTTTCAAAACACTATAATAAAATTCATTTTCATTAAGTGCTTTCCGAGTTATGAGACTCGAAAGTTACAGTCTTCAGCATTAGCACTGGAATCCTAAATTTATTGTGTGAATTAGTCATTTTTGCACAGCAACCCCTATTTTTGTCTATTTTTCAATATTCTAACAAAACTAGAAAGTTACCTTCAAATCGACATGTGAAAGATCAAAATGACTAAGGGCCAATTTCACCAACGTCGGTTAAGCTAACCGACGGTTAAAGTGTCAATCGTGATTGGTTTATTCTGATCAAAGACAAATGCGATTGGACAATTCCATTGGAATTAACCGTCGGTTAGTCTAACCGACGTTGGTGAAATTGGCCCTAATAGGTCATCTTCTTCATAGAAAAAAAAGATTAAGTAATCCAATACCAATGTCCACAGCTATTCAGACCATTGCCTGCGTTCAGTCATCGAAATGTCGTAGACACGATGTCCAGGGCCCACGATGAGGATGTAGCAGAATGGATTTTAAGACCCCATTTTGATTCGGCTAAAACCATGAGGAATCCGGCCGATCAAGGCAAGAATCTGAAGTGTCCGGCTGGTGAAGGCAAGACCATAAAGAATTCAGCTAATGAAGGAGAGATTCATTTTAAGTTCTACCTCATCAAATGTTCGAAAATATCGCCATTATTGTTAATACAGAGCTGGATTCTCTGTTTGAAGTTTTGAACAGTTGACAAAAGTACATGTCTTGGTATGTTTCTGCAGTTATTAATGATACATTGCATCATATTTTCTCTGGTTGTTGTTAGTGGATCTGCACATACCATTTTTCAAGAGCCCCATAGGAAAAAATCAGGACTAGATCTGGAGATCTGGGGCACTACTCGACCAGTATTTGGATATGGATCAGATTTTTCACGCATGCGCGACAGCGATTGTGCGGAAACAGTAGCGTTGCTGCTTTATTCTTGCTTTGATCGGTCGGATTCCTCACGGTTTTGCCTTCATTAGCCGAATCAAAATGGGGTCTTAAAATCCATCCTGTTATGTCCTTGTATTGCACTCGTTCTCATGGAATCCGTTGACAAGAAGTAATCGGCATGAATAATTTTGCTAAAGAGACCGGAATTAACAATCCGGAAATAGCACGTTAATAAATTTAGATTTTCGGTGCTAATGCTGAAAACTGTAACTTACGAGTCTCATAACTCGGAAAATACTTAATGAAAATGAATTTCATTAAAGTGTTTTGAAAAGCTCTTGCTATCAGCTATTAGATTCTGGAATCAAAAAATATGGATTTAAAATATTTTAAATATCCATTAAAAAAAATCGGTGTGACCTTGACCTGAATTTAACGACGCCACTCAAAATCAAATCAATGGTACTCTCTTATGTCTCCCTTCGACCCAAACAACTTTCTGATATTTTTTCTGAAAATGCTGCGCTAAAGAAATATTTCGATGCAACTTTCAAAATAGGACACATAATATACAGGGTGTGCCGCGAGAATTCCGACACCACACATGGGAAGGTAGATGGGATCGAAATGAACATAAAAGTCCCATACCGTTTAGCGATATTCGCAATAATAATCGAGATATTAATTTTTGAAATTGTACTAATGAGAGCACGCCGAGAGAAGCGCTCCAGCTGCTCGAAGTATAGCCCGGCCCAGTTTATCATAACATTGGCTGTGGACGGGGCGTTGGAGAGACAAGAGAGGTAGCGCGCCGTTGCTCGGTGCTCGGCACCGCCGCTCTCACGTCTCGCCCACAGCCAATGTTATGATAAACTGGGCCGGGCTATACTTCGAGCGGCTGGAGCGCTTCTCTCATTAGTACAATTTCAAAAATTAATATCTCGATTATTATTACGAATATCGCTAAACGGTATGGGACTTTTATGTTCATCTCGATCCCATCTACCTTCCTATGTGCGGTGTCGGAATTCTCGCGGCACACCCTGTATATTAGTATTATTCTCCGTCAAATGAATAAATGTGCAATTTAATCAATTTAAAATAAAATTACGACATAAAACTTTTTTCGTGCGTATTTTTTATTGCAACTAAAAATAATGAAAATAGAAATGATCCGTGTAAAGACAGTCATACATGTTACCAAATTTGTTATCAACGTAACACTTTATCTATTGTTTGCGAATTATATATAGCATATTTATCGGATCGCGATAGGTAAAGATGTTAATATGATTGCGTACAGTAGAAAAAGCAGCTTTGCAACTGTATAAGGTTCTTCAATATGATTGGTTAATACATTTAGATCCAATGAGGAACAAGAACAAGAACCAATGATATTAAAGAATACTACAACAGTTGTTTAGCTGCTTTTTCCGCTGAACACAATTATTGAGCGCGTTCAAGCTGGCAAAGTAGCTAGCCTGTGTTCACCAAGCGATTTAATGACTGGTTGGATTTGTAAGTAAGAATCATGTTCAATCATTTGATAAACAAGCTAGTTGTTTTGTCCGACTTGAACACGGTTATTGGTTGCGTTTAGCAGAAAGCAGCTTAGTAAGCGCTTTGTGCTAATTGGATTACATTTTTAGATCTAATTTTTAGATCAACCTAAATTGAAATAAAACTAGATCTAAAAATTTCTCTAGATCTAAAAATATAATTCAATTAGTGCAAAGCGTTTGCACTACTGCGAACCAAAACTGCGTTCGGGGAGACGCTATTAGCGCTGAAAATCTATAATACGTGTACTAGGCCAAGTACGTGTACGTGAAAATACCAAGCTGCTTTTTCTGCTGAGCACAGATTCTTGAATAACGTATAAAGTATAAGAAAATTAATCAATCAAGCTTATTCTAATGGCTGTAAAGTTCTATCCAGATATCGCATATTCTATCATAAGAACGCATAAGAACGCATAAAAAATGCGATTGAGTAATTTTCTTTATGCATATAATTATGTAACTATGCAAGATTGTCTGAATAAGCACTTCAGAAACCTTTATTTCATAGAAAAAAAGACAATAAAGCACTCTGATTGGTTGATTTTTTATGCTTTATGCGTTATGCAACAGTCTGTGCTCCGGTCCATAATCCTCGCGCGTAGCTTATGAGCTTTCGATGAATAAATGTTTAGTGTATTTGTATGTATATGTACTTTATGTATATGTATATCTGTACATTTTAAAAGAGACGCATATATAAACGCCATGATGGAAAAAGTACAAGAATCATTACGCATAATGATGGCAAAGAATGGGAGACATGGAATATCAATCAATTACATTCGGCCCATTTTTATGCGCAAAATTCAAACGTACACACTGGGACAAATGGAGTGGCACCCGTTTGACCACGTTGCAATTGCCCATCAACCACTCATAATGTTTGAACAGTGGAAAGCCTCTAGGCACCAGCTGTTGTGAGTGGCTATGGCCAATCGCAACGTGGGCAAACGGAACGCTCCCTAACAAATGCCTTAACACGAAGTTGAATGCGTATGAATATGCCAGACATATTCAGCGCGTGTAATCTGTTTCTAGATATTCATGCATCATAATTATCGGCAAGATTATCCTGATATATTTTAGGAATACTTTATAATAATATACCTTAAATAAATAACTAATAATTTAATTCTATATATATATATATATATGATTGAATGTCTTTTATCTCTGTGCACGGAGCATAGGACATCTCTTTCTCCATCTAATTCTATTGGGGGCTTTTATCTTCGGTCAGTTTTTTCCGTCACTTCTATTTCCTTGTTAATCGTTCTCTAAGTTATGGTAGATTCTACCACTTTATTGAAGTTCATGATTTTGACCTTGCGAGCTATTTTTCTGAATAATTATGCTAACCAGGATGTCTGTATCAGTGTTCAGATGTTTTAAATGCTCGTTGCCAATAGATTTGTCCAGAATCCGACTTGTATTTTTTTCTTTAATCGGTTTTGATTTCAGATTTATGAGTAATTAGTCCACAGAATCTTATCTAATCACGCTAGTTATTGATTGATTGAAAAACATCAAGTCCAATAAATAAAAATCTATTTCGGATTTGAACTCAGATCTTCAGCATAGAAAACAAACGCACAACTCTCTACGCTACGATCGCCACATATGTATACACACACACACACACACACACACACACACACACACACACACACACACACACGCGCGTAATTATATACATGTGTGCATGTGCGTGCGTGTGCGTGTGTGTGTATGTGTGTGTTAGAATTGTAAAAAATATTCGCTTTTACATATGCGAAAGCGAGACTTTCGCATTATTTTAGACTTTTGCTTTCGCTTTTACTATCGCAACTAATCATGGGAAAGTTTTAGCAAAAAATTTTGTCCAGTCTACGAGATTTGCAGCTTTGCCGGGAACATATTGGATGACAAGGGAGTACAATTTATGTTTTATTTATTGATTTGACGATTTAGAGACATTTTAGATTTTAGAGTTTAAACGTATTTACTAGAAACAAATGAATACAAGGAAACTGCTGTGTGATATAAATTATAATAATTAAATAAATAAGTATGATAAGAATGGGCGCACAGTGCGATAGTTCTGACAGTGTAGCACATTGCTCCACACAAGGGGCATTATCTCGATTCTGCAGAAAGAATCAAGAGATCTTTTGCTTTCGCAAAAAGATTTTTTTCTTTCACTTTTGCATTCGCTTTTGTTATAATCACTTTCGTTACAACCCTAATATTATATATATATATATATATATATTGTTACGTTCACGTCACGCACGTTTGTTCATTCACAGCAGAGACATTCCAACGCGACATTCGCGTTAATAAAAAGCACGGATTAAGAGAACACTAATTTATTGAACAATTAATCAACTGAAATGTTATAATAAAGGAATATTCTGAGAATGATTCCCGTTTTTTTTTTAAAAACGCGCTTTTAACAGCTCAAGAGATCCAAACAACCGTTGCCTCTGGCAACCGATCTTCTTCCTCGCGCTCCGCCGCTCATATCACAGTAACGTTTGGCGCGGCTATGGCCTGACATGGACGTAACAATATATTTAAGTAATTATATTATATAAATAATTATATAATTTTACATACACACGCACGGACGCACATGCACACGCGGAAAGATAGAGAAGAGAGGGGGAAGGGGTGGGAGGGAAGGGGAGAGAGAGAGAGAAGATAAAAAAAAGAAAACATAAATAATATAAATTTACTGACATAACAGTAGCGGCAAAACTTTTCTCCAATTACATAATTTTTATATAGATATTATTTTAATTATTTCTCTTTATATTATCAATACATTTATACACATACTGAAAAAGAAAAAAGAGAAAACTAGTAGAAGAAAGAAAACATAAATAACATAAATTTGCTGGTATAATAGGCAGCAAAACTTTTTTTCAATAATTTTTAAATAATTTTTATATATTGTACATTTTATTTTTCTTTATATATATTTTAGCAATACAATTATTCTTACGACTACAATTAAATGCATGTATGAAGATAACACCTCAACATTGACATTCCATAGTTCTAAATAGAGTTCCTGCTTAATTTTGAAAAGACTAAGTCTCTATAATTTAATAAGAGTTCTTAATAAAAGAGAATTATTGAAATTATTGAAATTTCTTTTTAGTCCAAATCTTTTTTATTTTTGGGTTTAGATTTTTTTTAATCGTCAAGAATTCTTCGAAATAAATAAAATAACACTGCAAAAATTATATAACTTGTATCTAAAAATCAATTTTTCAAAATTATCTTTTTATGCTTCGAAATTTTCTTTATGTATCAGAAATTATAGATATTCGTAAAATAAAGCTATTAAACTGCTCAGAACTATTCGATCTTAAATTTCGATAAAAAGTTAGCACCCTATTTTTTAAATTTGAGATTGTTATTAAACAGAACACTTATTATAGGGTACTCTTAGTCTTTTCAAAATAAAGCGGAAACTCGATCTAGAAATATGAAATTTCAATGTTGGGATGTTAACTTCACATCCGTATTAAATGGGAGTCGTAAGAATAATTGTGTTATTAACATATATAAAAAGAAATAATATTAAAAATAATATCTGTATAAAAATTATTTAATTGGAGAAAAATCCTGCCGCCAATTTGCTGTTATGCCAGCAAATTTATATTATTTATGTTGCAAGTCCGACGAAAAAGTCAAGCGGCGCGCAGTTCAAAAAATAACTAAAAAATTTGTATCAATGTATACAATAATATAATTGGGCACTCAAGATTCAGCTCTGATCGTATAGGCTAAGTTCTATTTGATTCGATGTATTCGTTGACGGTAAAAAAAATCTAATGATATTGTTTATATTTATGTTTTTTTCTTCTACTTTCTATCTCTCTCTTTTTCTCTCTCTCCGTGTGTGCGTATGTGTAAACACACACACACACACACACACACACACACACACACACACACACACACACACACANACACACACATATACAGGGTGTGCCGCGAGAATTCCGACACCGCACATAGGAAGGTAGATGGGATCGAGATGAACATAAAAGTCCCATACCGTTTAGCGATATTCGTAATAATAATCGAGATATTAATTTTTGAAATTGTACTAATGAGAGCACACCGAGAGAAGCGCTCCAGCCGCTCGAAGTATAGCCCGGCCCAGTTTATCATAACATTGGCTGTGGGCGAGACGTGAGAGCGGCGGTGCCGAGCGCCGAGCAACGGCGCGCTATCCCTCTTGCCTCTCCAACGCCCCGCCCATCTCTCTATATATAATGTTATGTAATCATTATGTAATCATTATATGATAATTATTTAAATATATACAGGGTGAATTTTAACAAATAGACCAACGTTTTACCATAGGAGATGAGTTATCGACTGCAACTGTAATCAACTAAACGTTCCATAGATGACAATTGCTTGGGTCGACCGTGCGTACTGAATGCCCGAGTGTGATGTACAGTCAAGTTCTAAAATATGAATTAAAAGGCATATATCATTTTATAGAAGTTATGTATGCTTAATTAATATATTTAATTCTTATATATTTAACTCTTTTCTTAAACACGATTTATTTCTGCGCGTTTTTATTTTTATACAACTTTTTTTATGCATTCTTTTCAAATTAAAAACGTAATTCTTTTTACGCGATTTCTTATTATGCGGAACATCTATCGCGTAAAAAGAAAATTGGATGTAAAATGCTATTCTTATGGAATACTATAAATGCTGTAAAAAAATACTATTTTATAAATAATACTTTATAAGTATAATTCTTATAGAACAATCGCGTTATTGTATTTTTTTATAAGAAGCGGTATTCTACTGAATTTTTGACATATAAAAACAATAAAAATTATAAATAATGTTGACTTTCACACCACTCTTCAGATCTCACTTTTGGCGCGTTAGATTTTTTTTTTAATGGACCTTTGTCTGGAGCCATATTCTACTATATTTTTTGACTTATTTTTTCGAAGTGTAAGGTCAACAGACATATTGAAGTCATATTACGTAAGGCATTTATAGTATTCTATAAGAATAGCATTTTACATCCAATTTTCTTTTTACGCGATAGATGTTCCGCATAATAAAAAATCGCGTAAAAAGAATTACGTTTTTAAATTGAAAAGAATGCGTAAGAAAAGTTATATAAAAATAAAAACGCGCAGAAATAAACCGCGTTTAAAAAAGGAGTTAAAAGGAGTAAGAATATTAATTAAGCATGCTTCTATAAATGATAAATGCCATTGAATTCATATTTTAGAACTTGACAGTACATCACACTCGGGCATTCGGTACGCATGGTCGACCCAAGCAGCTGTCCTCTATGGAACGTTTAGTTGATTACAGTTGCAGTCTGTAACTTATCTCCCATGGTAAAATGTAACATACAATCATTACGATTCACCCTCTATATACACACCCACACTCACACCCACGCGC
>JANQDE010000229.1:43117-62694 GCA_037157785.1 Cephalotes varians | reverse complement strand
TGTGTATGTATATGTATATATATATATATATATATATAATTAAATTATTAATTTTTTAGTTATTTAAGATATATTATTATAAAATGTTCCTAGAATATATCAGGACAATTTTGTCGAAGATCATGATACATGAATATCTAGAGACTAATTACACATGCTGAATATATCTCGATACGCATTCAACTTCATGTATTGAGGCATTTGTGTGGGCATACAGAGTGACATTTATATTTTTTTTTTATGGTTTTCAGAACGCGCAAAAATTTCAGAATGCGATCCACTACCTATACATCTTAGTCTACTAGATCAAAGTTCGGCCGCTCAATTCTACATGTTATCTGCAGGAAAGTCCTAAAAATGAAAAAATTATTCAGAACAGTACCATTAAATTTTGCATAAAATATTATTACATAATATATAATTATTATTGTATTATTAATTATAATTATTAGTAATAATTACAATATATTTATTAATTATAATTATTAATAATAATTATTAATAATAGTTATATTATTATTAATAATAATTACAATAATAATAACAATATTTTTATTATTAATGTATAATATATAACTATATAATATATATTGTTTTATTATACGTTATCTTATTATGTTATCTTATATTAATATTTTTTTTATTTATGCATTAGAAATATAAATAGATTTATTCAACAAAATTTTCTATTTAGCTTACTCTTTTATATTTACTCTTGCAGTATCCAATTAATATTTTAAGTGTTTTCCGCGTCGCACAAGATTTCTTAATTTCCTTGTATACTTCTGTATGATTTTGACAACCATCATAACTGCTTGCATAGTTACACGCATCCATAAATGATGAATCGCATTCTGAAAATTTTTGCGCGTTCTGAAAATCATCGAAAAAAAATGTCACACCTTCTGTGCCCATGACTGTACAGCTCACAACAAAAGTGACAAATGCCGTTAGAGTTTCTTGAAATGGGTCGAATGTGATTGGCTGTCTGCTCCCCTCTACTTTCGAATTACTGAGCATCTATGGGAATGATTCACCTTATATTCTTTCTACCATGAAGCTAAAAGCTACTTTCTGATATTCATTGCCAGTACACGTTACATAGTATACTATAGATTTTCAGTACTGGCAGTGAATACTGTGAATGTCGGAACGCAGCCAATGTGTGAGCATTACACTTGACTATTTAAATACGAATATAATCATATCTTAAGGTTGTATTATTGTCTTTAACCGATGAATGTGATATTTTTTTATTTGTTTGAACAGCGATGAAAATTAATCGATGCATTCCATCACTGATTTTCAAGCGAATAGTTAGAATATTAATGCAAAAACGATGAAATGTCAATTTTCATCACTATTTATTGTATCTATACCAGAAAATAAATACTTGATCACAAAGTAAGTCATCTTCTTCGTTGAAAACCTTGAATTCTTCGATATTAAAAGATCTTATTTAGAATTTTTGAGAGTATTTTTTATTTTATTTTAGACAACTCATTACTAAAGTCTTGTCTTTTATCTTCCAGAAACTTTCGATTTAATTTTGTTCATGCGGGCTTTGTCGCTATACATACAATTATACATAATACTTTCAATTATGTACTATGATGTTTTATGTTTTCTTCGATTTGTCTTGATAATTATTATTACGGAAAATTACAAACGATGAGCCGGATAGTCAGCATACCAGCTGAAAGCTCCGTTGGAGCCGGTATGTCCTCCGAAATCAACATAGTCCAGAACTTGCGCGGCCAATTGCTCGGAATGTTGTACCTCGGAATCATCTTGATGAGAAACATTGGATATAGCGACTGGTACGTATGTCCCTGTTTGTCTGGCCATCCTCGATAACGAAGATGCGATCGGATTCACTTCGATAATATCGATACCATTAATACCATCGATGGGAATAGCGATATAATGTCGACTTCCTAATACACTGCAAACGGCGCACAGCAACGTCAATACAATACACTGAAAAAAAATCAATTTTATTATTTAATTTATGAGCCAGAAGCCTATTAAGAATGCTAAAGTTGTCTTATAATATCGACCAAACGTACTTTTGTATTTTTGTTGTTTTCTTCTCTTTGCTTATACGGAATGAAAAATCCTTTTTCCAAAATAAAAGAAAAAATGCAAATAAATGTGGGCAAATACAAATCAATATAAAAAATATAAAAACAATTTTTAATTTCCTGTTACCTAACCTAACCTAAGTTATTTCATTGCATGATATAAATGATTCTAAGTATATAACCAAATTAAAAGTATTTGCTCACATTTGAATAATACACAAGAACATTATAAAACCTTGAATTTATGATTTTGAAGCTTCCAAAAGAAATAAATAGAAAAGTACGATCTAACTGAACGATCTGATATATAGGATTTTCTCACATTCGTTTAGGTACTTTCTCTTATTTTGGAAAAAATTTTTTTTATTTTGTATAAGGAAAGCAAAAAGATAGAAAAATAAATGTGCATTTAGTCGGTAATACAGACGACTCCAGCATCCTCTTAAGGGAATTAAGGGGATCTTCTTAAGGTTCTAAAGCGAAAGCCAAACTTCAACGATGTCGATAATATAGACTTTTTAATTCGACACTAACAATGTTGATAATAGTGATATCTTTAATTTCTTATATTATCGTTTTGTCTCATTCAAACACGTACATCTATCCTTATCTAACATATTGCAGAGCCATCTCTCACAAGATCTGGCACCTACTACCACACACAATACTGCTGTCTTTTGCTCTATTATACCAATATCGTATGCGATCATACGCACGTATGCTTACAAATTTTCATGACACTAATCTTTTATGTTAGATTTCTAAACCTAGGCTGTGTTCCCATTTGGTTTTATTCAGCATAGTATCCAGTGGCCGCCATGTTGTACTGGCTACTGGACTGAAGAATCGTTCCCTTTTCAGTGAATACTGCGTTGACATGTCAAATTACAATAGGAACGACAAATAGCCAGCGTGTGCGAGGTGTGACATCAGCGCAGTATTCACTGAAAAGGGAACAATTCTCCAGTCCAGTAAGCCAGTAACCAGTATAACATGGCGGCCACTGGATATTGTGCTGAATAAGACCAAATGGGAACACAACCCTAGTTGTACAAACTCTATGTTGTTCCTGAATGTAACTCGCACCTCACACTATTCCCATTTTATCCAAACAGACTGCCAAATTTTTGTATAAAGTAAATATTCGCACATGTGACAGCTCTAGATGTATATTGGACTAAGAATAGATAAAAGATATCTAAGTTTTTAAAATTTCTTTCGTTTTCGGCATTAAGTTGACCGGCTTGAGGTACATTAATGTCTATACTTCAATTGTGAAAAAGGATTTTTATATCAAATAAAACAATTAAAAGAATAGTGTATTGAAAAATTAATCATATTTGTCAATAAAGAAAGACTGACTTTAGGATCCCCTTAAGGGGATGCTAAAACTGTCTATTTTACCGACATTTGTTTTAATCTATAATCTTTTTCTTCTAATTGCCTTTATAGATTTAAAAATCCTTTTCCACAATTAAAGTATAGATAATAACGCAGGCGCAAAGCTACATTTGGATATGAAAAACGAAAAAAAATTACAAAATTTATCGACTTCTGGCGTCGACTCGTAACATCATTTGCTTTATATAAAAGTTTTATACTTTGTACGAAAAGTAGCTAGGCGCCTAGCGATTACATGAAAGAACAATATTATGCTTTTAGAAATGGGCTAGAAGCTTTAATATAAGAGAAAAGAGATTAAAAAGATTTATGTGTGCGAGCGCGTGAAATATTGATGTATTAGTATATAGTGATGTGTTCTTGTCGCGTAAATCGTGTATATATATATATATATATATATATATAAGTGCATTTAGTCGGTAAAACAGGATCCGCATCGGAGTTCGGTCTTTGGTTTAGCATCACCTTAAGAGGATGCTGGCCGAACTTGAATGATCGATAATACAGACATATCTAATTCAAAACTAAAAATGAAATGACAAGGATAACACAATTGTTGATAATGAAAGATGAAAGTGACTAGGATAATACGCTTTGTATTGCTCTACTATACCAATATCGCACACACCATTCGCACAAATTTTCATGATTGTACAGTTAATCGTACTTTTCTATTTATTTCTTCTGTAAGTTTCAAAATCATAAACTCAAGGTCTCACAATATTCTTCTGCATTATTAAAATATGGGCAAATGCTTTTATTTTGGTTATATACTTAGAATCATTTATATTATGCAATGAAATAATCTAGGTGATGATAATAGGAGACTGTAATTTAAAAACTTTTTTATTTTTCGTGTTATTTTGTATTTACCCACATTTATTTGCATTTTTTCTCTTATTCTGGAGAAGGATTTTTCATTATGTATAAGAAAAGCAAAGAAAATATAAAAGTACGAAATGTGCGTTTGATCGGTAATACAGACGATTCCAGCATCCTCTTAAAGGAACACTGACCAGACGGCCGAACAATGTTGATAATACAGACATGTCTAAATTTAAAACTAAGAAATAACAAGAATAACACGATTGTCGATAATGAAAGTGACAAGGATAACAGATGCTTTATATTCTTCTATTATAATGATTTTTCGCACGCATACATTCATACGAAATTTTTTTATGCTTCTTTCTTCTATACTAAAGTTTTTAACAATAATCAATTAATCTTAGAAGGGCTAATAAGAGCAATGCCGCAGTTAACAGAGCTTAATCAATTAATATAATTTATTATCTATATTTACACTGTAAATATTTCAAGAGCTCGTCACATTAATAGATAGCTTACACTTATTAATATTGCTAAAGTTTTTAACTCAATTTTAAAAGCACAGTATTGTTCTTTCATATGATCTTTAGTCCCGCTGCTACTTATTTTATACGTACAAGATATGAAATTTATATAATAAAACAAATTATTGGGGAGTATCCCGTTTGCCCATTGACTACAACCATTCACAGCAGCCTAGAGGCTTTTCACTGTTCAAGCGCTGTGAGTGGCTGGTGTGCAATTGCAACGTGGTCAAACGGGCGCCACTCCAAATGTTGTTACGAGTCGTCGCCAGAAGTCGATAACAAACAAAATTGTAATTTTGCAATTTTTTTTCGTTATTTTATCGAAATGTAACATCGAGTCTGCGTTATTGTCTATACTTTAATTGTGAAAAATGATTTTTAAATTTATAAAGGCAATTAAAAGAAAGACTGGTAAAAAAAATAATCGCATTTGATCGGTAAAACAGACGCCAGCATCCCCCCAAACACGAAGTCTAAAAAACGACTAAAAGATGTCTAAATTGTTATAAAGATGTCTTTTAGTGAGAGAATATAGTTGAGGAAAAGATAACTAATTTTGAACATCTTTTCATCGTCTTAATTATGTCGTGTAAAATTAGATTATATTTTGGCATATATAATTTCCAAGAATATCAGATATCTAAATTATTTTTCAAAACTAATTAAGAAATCGTACTGTCAAAATACATCTCATTAATTTTTGTCAGTACCTCCATTTTGAGGCTTCAAAAAAATCATTTAGTTAGAAGGGTGGAAGATCTCATAATGTTGCGACTATTATTCTATCCTGTATAGTTTTTATTTACGAGAAATGTAACTATATCGCATCCAACTAGTGGCGGTGCTGCATACTATTCTCGGATAAGCAACTTTATCTTTTCGGTAAGACGAAAAAATATCTTTTAGTCAACTTTCTGTTTTGTTAAAAAAACAACTATAAAAAGATGACGAAAAGATGTTTTCTTTAAGTTGTCTTTTCGACAAAACTAAAAGACATCATAGACACCTTTTTGTTTTGTCGAAAAGACAACTTAAAAAGATATCTTTTCATCCTCCTTTAGTATCTTTTTGCTTTGTTGAAAAGACTTAAAAAAGATAACTTTTAGTCATCTTTTAGTATTT
This sequence comes from Cephalotes varians, assembly GCA_037157785.1. Taxonomy (NCBI): domain Eukaryota; kingdom Metazoa; phylum Arthropoda; class Insecta; order Hymenoptera; family Formicidae; genus Cephalotes; species Cephalotes varians. Next base: position 56,732 of record JANQDE010000229.1, on the reverse strand, counting down.
TGTGCTGTCTGGCCCCTTAATGAACTATTTACTACCTATTTACTATCTATTGATCGCTTAATGATTGAATACTTATTAATCGACAATGAATATTTTATTATTCTTATCATTCTGCTGTATGTACCGATTTCCAGATTTTGTTCAAAAAACATTTTACAATATGTTGTTGGTCGTGCGCACGCACATACTTGACGAACTTTACGATTTTGAAACCGAAGATAGGTAACTAGGATTAAAATTAAAAAAATTTGTACCTATATATTCATCAAAGAATCTATCAAATTATTTTGTTAAAATTAAAACGAGTACACTGTGTATAGAACATAATTTTCGTTTTAACGTGATCTCTATTTTAATCCTCATTATGAAATTATATTCTTTTTTAACTATTGGTGGTCATTTTAATGATAATCTAAAATAAGTTTTTTTAATGTAAGAAAAGAACATAAATAATAATGAAAACTAATTTTGAACAAGTGAAATACATTTGAAAGATTCTTATAGAGATTTAAAGATTTAAAAGAGAAAGGAAATATTTCATCATTCGAATAGTTTGATATAGAATTGAATTGATATAAATTAAATAATTATAACAAACGACTTAAATTGAATTGTTACTTACCAAATTATTCATCATCCTTGTGGTGAGTTGAAAGTAAATAGGAATTCGATTCGTCAAACTAAAGAGAGAAACTCTGTCGTTGTCGTTTTATATGTTTCGCTTCGCCGCAACTTTCTAGTCTTTCTAGCAGGAACCAACCATTATTTCTGATCACTTCTTGCACCACGTTTATCCCATCGCAAGTCAATTGTCGCTAAGCTGACACGACCGCGAGCCGTTGAAACGTGCATTAAAATTCTCGATAAAAATTATTATTAATCTTTCTTCCTGAGTTATGCATCGGCACTTTCGATCTCTTTCAACCGTACTTTCGATTTTTTTTCCGCGCGTTTTTCTTCCCACAATTCACCCTGACTCATTTGCTGATTCAACTATTTGTTAACGATTTAATAAGTTATACAATAAATTTTGCAAAAATAGTTTTATTTTTCTATTTACATTCTTAAATTAACAAAAATTAATTTTTTTCATTATTACATACTTGTCTCTGTTTGATCGCCTTCAATTTGAAATTTAACTATATTATAAAAGTTATATCAATATTTTTCCTTTCTTATCACTTTTCATCGTTATTAAAAGATGTGAGCTGATGAAACTTACGTAATTATTATGATGAACTAAATACTACTGAAAGAACTACTGATTTAGACTACTATCAGCTTAATGTGCTACAAATGCCTTGAATTTCTTTAATTAATCAATTTGTAAAATTCTTTCTTCTGATTGGTAAATCAAATGATTTGAAGCATTTGTAGCGTTAAGTAGATTACATTCTTAGTTTTACATTTGATCTTTTTCTTGTTGATCTGTTTATTGATATCTTTAGAAAATATTCAACAAAAATGATATTTCATTGTGTTATAATTTAATTATTCAATCATTTCGCATACTTATTTTTATGTGTTAATATAAACTTAAAAAAAGATATGAAAATATAAAAATTACGTATTTTACTATAGATAATATTATAATATCTCAATTTTTTTAAACAAGTTTCAATATATTATTTGCTTCTCAAAATAAGATGCGAAATCTGAATTTATTATTTTATAAATTTATAATTCCAACACAATACAATGGTAGCAAAAAAAATATATCTTATAAATATTATACATTCTGAAAATATAACAGTACGTTATATAAACTCTGTTTACAAAAAATTAATATATAGGAACTACTGTTATATATTTTCCAAGAAAAAGAATAAACTTTAATATAACATTTGGTTTTGATTTATTTTTAATGTTTGAATGTATAAACTCAGAAGATCGTTTCATCTAAATTGTCATTTAAACCCAAAATCATTTGCATAACATCCTGATTAATATCTTTTCTTTATTTGTTAGGAAATTGTTCATTTATTAGTTTTTTTTTTTATTTCTTCGATTGACTACTCAAATTTTTAAAAAGTTATAAAAAGTTAAAAAAAAAGAATTATCAATATTTAATTATGTGTGTATTATAGAATATGAAATACGAAATATAAACATAAGAAATTTAGTTTCGAAAGAAATTACTGCTAAATATTTTTTTATCACATGAATTCTTGATTCTGTATTTTAACAAAAAATTTTTTTTTTAATTTAAAAATGTAGATCTTTTTATCTTCCAATTTTCGTATGATCTTTTTTATATATAAATATATAAAAAAATTTTCATTTTTTCATTTTTTTCATTTAACAATAATGATATACAACATTTTTAATATTTTCTTATTGAATTATGTTTGCTGAATATATTTGCTGAATAAAAAAACATTATTGTAAAGTAAATAAAGCTGTGCTCCAGTAAACAGACAAAATTTTTAGTAATGTATCATGAAAAGCATGCATCATTGCTGGTATGAGAAACATGCTTTTGTCAATAATGAAATGATTTTGATTGTATAAACTTTGCAAATTATCAACTGTCACTTTTTAAATGATGTACATAAATCTAATATGTATTTGTAAATACATGATTTTTTTAGATTAAATCTACGTCCTTGAAAAAAAGCACATAATTTTTTGTGACGAAAAATTAATATTATTTTGCAAGGTGATATTATACATACATGYACTGTGCAGACAGGTATACAGGTGTATGTATGTATAAAAATAATGCATTTGTTCGTCCGTACCATAAATTAATGATGCATTTAATGTTTTACATATTTCATTCTGAAATTTATTATATTCCCAAAAAACATAAAAATTTAAAGTTTGATATGAAGAAAGGAATATCACCTTTTTTATGTATCGTTAATTCAATTATTCCTTCAGATTGATATTGTCTTCATCACAATTAAAACGAGTTCAGTCAAGATAAAATGGATCAGGTAAGAATGGAATGACTGGAAGCTCGCACTTATCACAAGGTAATGCAGAATTTACTGCCAAATGAATCTCTTCTTCAATTTGAGCCATTCCTAATTGTATCAAACTATCTCCAACATTAATGTTCTGTAACATTAGAAAACATTTATAAAATTTTCAAACAAATGCATGTATACATATTCTAATGGCAAGTTTTTCTTTTAAAAAATTTGAACATTACCTCCATACAATTTTCAAATAAAATATTATGCGATGTTACAAGATATATGATATATGATATATCATTAAAATTAATTGATGAAGCATGCAATAGCATGAATATAATATTTACAATATTAAATAATACAGCAGCTAATTTCCTTTTAAAATTTATCTATATTATGTATTCATTGTCCTACATCTTTCATCTGTGGTAAAATTTAGTAAGATATTTATGATATAGTGTTCAGAGTAATCATTCGTAATACAAAAACTCAACGATACAAAAAATTTTTCATAGAAAGATGTTTAAATTACAACTTGAACGATGTCGATAATACAGATTATCTAATTCAAAACTATTATCTAATTCAAAACTAAAATGAAATGACAAGGATAACACGATTGTCGATAATGAAAGTGACAAGGACAACACGCTTTGTATTGCTCTACTATACCGATATCGCACATACACATTCGTACAAATTTTTATGATCGATTCTCTGTTTATTTCTCTTGTAAGCTTCAAAATCATAAATTCAAGGTCTCATAATGTTCTTCTGCATTATTAAAATATGGGCAAATGCTCTTATTTTGGTGATATATTTGGAATCATTTATATCATGCAATGAATTAACCTATGTGATAACAGGAACTGTAATTCAACAATTTTTTTTTATTTTTGTATTGTTTTTTATTTATCCATATTTGTTTGCATTTTTTTTCTTATTCTGGAGAAGGATTTTTTTATTCTGTATAAAGAAAGCAAAGAAAATAGAGAAATACGAAATGTGCGTTTGGTAATACAGATGACTCCAGCATCCTTAAAGACTTAACAAATTATTTTTAAAAGAGACTTCAATTGTAGATATTTTATATTAATCCAAATATTGCAACAATTCTTCCTACTATACTTTCTCGAAGATATATAATTAATAATATAATAAATTAATAACAAATTTCTTTCGACCGATATATGAGAACATCATAGCAATTTAAAACATGGCCAAATACGGTCAAAGCTAGGCGTCAGTGCTCAATAATAATTCTATTTTTATTTAAATTAAACTATAATCTAGTATATTCAAACTACGCGCCGAACACTGCCGGTCATATAACGTAGTTCTAAACTAGAATAGAAATAAAGTCACAAATGAATTTGATCGTCAAATTAATGCAAGATGTTAATAAGCATTTTTAAAACTGTAAAGTGGTGGTCTAATTGGGAAGACGCCTGCCCCGGCAAGTCAGGAGATTCCAGGTTCAAACCCTGGCTGAGGTAATATTTTTCGCAATAAGTTCTTTACAGTTTTAAAAATGCTTATAACATCTTGCATTAATTTGACGATCAAATTCATTTGTGACTTTATTTCTATTCTAGTTTAGAACTACGTTATATGACCGGCARTGTTCGGCGCGTAGTTTGAATATACTAGATTATAGTTTAATTTAAATAAAAATAGAATTATTATTGAGCACTGACACCTAGCTTTGACCGTATTTGGCCGTGTTTTAAAAATAATAAATTAAAATTATTATAAATAAAATAATAAATTAAGTGTAAAGCTGACAAAATATTAAATTGTTATAAAATCTTAATAAAATCGCACATTTATGACGCGATAGTTTGCAAAAATTTAATCACTCATAAAGCCAAGAAATATCTATACAGCAAAGACATCAAAAACCTAAAGTTTTTCAAAGTTTAGGAAATTTAGAAATCTTTTATCCCTTTTGTCTTACCTTATTGCTATCCTCGTCGTACAAATCAATACAAGGAATAAGTGAATTTTGACGGCGAGAGCCTCCGTAACCAATCGGACGTTCTTTGTAGCTTTTAACTTTTGCAACGAGCGGTTTCCATTTCGCTAAATGAGTAAGTTCAGCGAACTTGTTGTTAGCTTCAAAACTCCACTCGTTTTCTCTAAAAATAACAATATTTCATTGAAGATCGATAATTATCCTTGATAATCAGCGCAATATTGATTTACCGTGGTTGTACATTTGCCAATGAACACTCCACAGCCTGCAGTCGTAAGCTCAACATGTCTGTACGAAGTTCCAATATGTCATTTATAGGCACGATTTCCAAATCTCCATAATCCACAAAGAAAACTTTGTATTCAGAAGATTCCATGATGGATATTATTTCTGCACGATACCATTTGCTATCATATTTAAATTTGGCCGCTACCATTTGGCCTGCCGTTATCTAGAATCAACAAATAGTTACAGATAATAAATTATATTATTAATATAAATAAGCAAAAAAGAATTAAATTTGGTCAAAATAGAGCTTAATGTCTAATAACATTTGTGTGAATTTATATACGTATTTTTGATATATACGTATTCATACAAACTGCGTGCCATTATTTGTCTTGAAACAATCCTAAACTATACACACACGTACGCGCGCACGAAATTGATGCGAAGTGAAGAGAGCCGTGAAAAGACACGAAGATAAACATAAACATTGTGCGAGCCAAATTGTTCGCGTAAATAGCAATGCCGCGACTCTCTTCGATGGCAATGCTCAAAGCAATAGTCGCGAGGATAAAACTTGATTTTATCAATACGGGCCTAAATAATTTGTTTCTAAAGTTTTTCTAAAATCAATTATATAATTTGTCAAACAATACAATACTTGTTCATTGAGATTCGTTTCAGCAATCTTTTGAAGTTTTTATTGCAAATAGTTGGTTATAATTGATTTAATTGAAATGGCAAAAGAGAACGAATAATTATTTTGATGATGGGGATAATCGTGAAGGTCTTTCGAGATTTATTTAATAATAAGTTTCTGACTGATCGACAAGAGATCTCTGCAGCCCCTGTTCAAAAGACGTGTAAGCGTTTTCAGGATACATCTTGGGATCTTTGCCAATCCTTAATGCTTTCTAAGCATAGACCTAAGATCATTACAAATGTAGAGATATTACAATCATTCATAGATTATCCTCCATATCTCTACTCGAAAAGCCATCCAAGCACATGATATTAGCAGGATATCCATTTGTCGTGTTCTCAAAAATTCAAAATTTTATCCGTTCAAAAKTAATCTTGTTTAGGAATTAGTTGCAGATTTTGATTGTCGAATAGAATTTTGTAATTTGAATTATGACATAGAAAATGGATCACCCCAAATTTATAAATGAAATTGTTTTTTCAGACAAAGCCACGTTTGTATTAGATAGTATAGTAAACAGGCATAACAGTCGGTATTGGAGTGATTTTAATCCACATTGAATGTGAGAATCAAAAATCCAATAAATCCACAAAAACTTAATGTATGGGCCAGAATAGTTGGAACGCACATAATAGACCCATTCTTCATTAATGGAATTTCAACGACTGAAAAATATCTTGCCATGCTTTGAGATGACATTGTTCTTGCTATTCGTAATATTTCCAATCAAAATTTTGATACAATTTAATTTCAGTAGGATGATGTCTTTTTGCATTTTGGATTGGGAAAAATTTTTTAAACATTTTTTCTGAAAGATGGATGAAGAAAAGAGAATGGTCACCATTAACTTGATCATCTGAATCCTTTGGTTTTTTGGGGGGGGGGATTATTTAAAAAATCGAGTTTATAGAACCAAACCTCAAAATTTAAATGATTTGCAACGAATTGTACTGAAGTGAATTGGCTCTTAGGGCCAATTTCACCGACGTCGGTTAGACTAACCAACGGTTAATTCCAATGGAATTATCCAATCGCATTTATCTTTGACCAGAATGAACCAATCACGGTTGATACTTTAACCGACGTTGGGGAAATTGGCCCTAATTAGCTCCGAAACATTGGTCGCGCTTAGCAGACTCAACTGTTACGGAGCGGATCCGTGAGCGCTCGCTGCTATTGGATGATCTAGAAGAATACACCGATAGCAGCGAGCGCTCACGGATCCATTCCGCAACAGTTGAGTCTGCTGAATGCGAGCATTGAAAAACATTAGTAGCAGTTTTTATGATCAATTGGCTGTCAAACTGTAATGATGCGGCTAGACTATGCGCGATTCGTGATGATTCGCGTCCTTTGATTTCGTCAAAAAAGTCGCTCCGCCAAATTGACACGAATAAACGACGAGTGCAAATTCGATGAATATGTCCATTTACATTATTTGCAAATCTTATATGAATAGAAAATTGCAAGTTTTGAACTGTTACGAATCACGAATCGTGCATAGTCTGGCCGCACCATAAAAGAGCAATAGTTCAAATATTTATTAGAGTAAACGCAACTCATTCATTCAGTTCATTCATTTCTTACAGATGCACGCACGCACGCACRGCAGAGAGAGTAGAAGTCAAAAAATATGGGACGAACCGTTCTTATATCTGAAAGGGTTTCAATTCAAACGAGGCACACGTCGCTAATTGACCAATTTAATATAAAATTTTCTAATTGGTTGGTCTAATAGAAAAAGTCTAAGCACCGGTCGCTGTGAATGGCTATGGTCAATTGCACCGTGTCCAAATGAACCGCTTCCCTTTTATCTGCTGTTACACGCACGCGCACGCATATGCATGCACGCACGCGCGCACATGAAATATAAATCCACGAGATAGACCTTGGATAACGCTCATGCTGGTATTTCAAAGTCAATAACTCGAAAAATACTTGAAATGAAATGAGACATTATATTATAATGAAAACGTCTCGATCGTCAGCTATAATGTACAATAAGAAGTAGGGGATTCTATTTAAAAAAACTCCAGTTGACCTTAATCTGACTTTGGTAACACTCAGGGTTGGGAGAGTTACTTTTTAGATTCAGTAATTCAGAATCTAAAAAGTAACTCGTTACCGTTACAATTACTTTTTAAGTAACGATTCGTTATTTTTTCCGTTATTATACTTTTTAATATGCTAAAAAAAGATTAAATTAAACAAAATTAAACAAAAAAATTTAGATACTTTTTAAATGTTTTTTGTTAAAATATTAATAAAAGCAGTACAATTTTCTACGTTAAATTTGCAGAACTGTAAAATATTTGCAGAGAAAAATTTTAAATAATGCAAATGACAAATTTTTATTTTTAACAATTTTTTAAATTTTTATTAAATTTTTATATGGCATCCTCGATTTTTGCGTTTAAAAATCTTAATATAATAATTTTAAAAACTCAAAGTTGTCTTTAAAATACGGCAATAATGCGACTTTGTGATTGATTTGTGTAATATCTTAAAATTATACTACATCCATAAAGTCACAGAAAATTTATATATATTCTTATATGTTTTAAATCCTTGTAATTTGAGTCTTAATGTTTTTAATTAAAATTTTTAGACAATTCAGAGATAAAAGTAGTTGATCTTTCCGAAAATTTAGTCGGCGATGTGGAAAAATATCTAGAAAGAAAGATTAAAAATCAAGGTAAAAAAGATAAATGACTCTTACCTTTTTCCTGACAAACATTTAATTAATAAATGATTTCGTCTATTTTTTTTAGTAAAATAAATTGATATAATTGATGTATTTAAATATAACATAATCCATTAAAAATTATGCATTCAAGAGAAAGGATGAAGACGTGAAAGTGAGAAAATTGTGAGAAGTTTTTTCATTTTTTCATGCATTTCATAAAAATTTATTATTAAATTTTGAGACTAGTTTGTACTGCCATCTTCGTAGGAATGGAAGGTGTTTAAAAAATTTTTTCAGTTTTTTTATTTATTTCGATGTTTTGAAAATCTCAAGGCTACAATTTGTTTGACTACAATACTCTTCAATTCCCTATGATAGTGGGAGATGGTGATAATATGATGTGTATTTTTCATTTTTTTTCATTAAAATTTGCCAATTTTCATTCTATTTGAAGAATAAGAAGATAAAGTTATCATATCTTTTCGAATTAGCTTTGATTGTTATATGATTTTGATTTGATCTTTTCCGTTTATTCTCTATAATAATTCTAATTTTGAAGAGAAGACAAATAATTTTGAGATTTTCAAGATATCGGAATGAATGAAAAATTTAAAAAATTTTATTTTATCTTTTCCAACTCCTATGAAATTAGATTAGAACGGAAAAAAATATTTTATACTTTCTTTCACGTTTCTACTTCCTTGACTTCATAATTTTGATTTTACTTATAAATCACTCAAATAATATTAATTACATCGATTTATATGTTCTCAAAATATTAGATAAAATCATTTATTCAATTGATATTTATCAGTAAAAAAATGTCAATAAGGAATCATTTACGTTTTTGTCTCTATTTTCAATCTTTACATCTTTTTTTCGGATATTTCATCACAAGATTCGGAAAAGGCAACTCTTTTTATCTCGAAATATCAATTGCAGTTAAAAAATTTTAAGTAGGACTTGAATCTCCTATGACTTAATGGATCAAGACAGTCTCAAATATAACAACGAAATACTAGACGAAGACTAAAAATTGAATATATAAATTATATCACATTCAGGTTCAAAATGTAAAATGTAACGATAAAAATAACAGTAACTTAAATTCGTTACTGTTACTAAAAAAATGTAACTACCGTTACAGTTACAAAAAAACACATGCGCGCACACTACGGTGGGCCAAAAGTCTGGATACAGTCAAATATCTCATAATCACAATGCAATTTTGCAGGAAAGAAAATTTCAGATAAAAGTTGTAAGACGCGTTGAATGATAATATCCATTTGATCTTTGGTGGCGTTGAGAAATAACGTGTTACTTGTGTAACGCCGTTATCAATTTATTATTTTAAAAAACTATAATAAATGGATATTATTATTCAATGAGTCTTTGTAAACCTTACAACTTTTATCTGAAATTTTCTTTTCTGCAAAATTGCATTGTTTATGAGATATTCGAGACTATATCCAGACTTAGCCCATCATATATATGCGTGCGTGCGTGCAAATGTTGTGATACAAAAACTCAACAAAAATTGACGAAAAAATTTGTATAAGAAAAAAAAATTGAATATGTACATGTTTATAACTAAAACAATAATTAATGTTACTAATATCACAAATGTAACTAATATCATGTAACTAATATCACAAATTACATTGAATGAATGGCTGGAGTTAAAATAAGCGTCAATCATAGAGCTGTCAATCATATTATATAGCATCTTAACATTGGTTGCGTTCAGCAGAGAAAGTAGCGGTGCAACTGTTGTAAAATTCGTGAATCTGATTGGTCTATGCTCTTAGATTCAGTCAAGATTAAGAGCATACGCCAATTAGATTCATGAATTTTACAACAGTTGCACCGCTACTCTCTCTGCTGAATGCAGCCATTGGTCGTGTTCAGCAGACTCAACTGTTGCGGAGCGGATTCGTGAACGCTCGCTGCTATTGGTGTATTCTTCTAGATCATCCAATCGCGCTTACTAAGCTGCTTTCTCTGTTGAACGCAGCCATTATTTAAGACTATCTTATACAAGAATGAATTATGAATATCGAATTATATAAAATCTTATATAAGATAATTATATATAAGATCTTATAATAAATTATAAGATCTGTTTTGATCGAATTTTACTTATTCACATATTAATTTGTACACCTAATATATTATTTTTAATATGTTGTTACAGAGCAATAAAGTTATATGTTTCCCACCTACTTTTTTCAAAGTATGGAGCTTGCGATTTTCTATTTCATTGTAATACTTCGTCATATCGTATACTAAATGTTGTAAATCAATGTTTGCAGGACCAACCACTTGAATCCAAAATAGACTTGGTGTTTCCATTGCAGATACATATACTTCCATTAAACCATCTATTAAAATGAAAATTTAATATAGTATCAAGAATCAAACAGATTAATGAATTTTAATGGAATGATATAAATTTACAAAAATTAAATGTTTCATATATGTGAATGAGTTGTTTTGTTTTAATACCTTGTTCTAATGCAAGTTTCGAAACATTATTAGATGTGTTAGTACCATTATTATACGGAGAGTCAGATATTCTTTTTATAGTAATTGTAGACTCGCAATTCAATTCATTTCGAGATTCATTTGCCTCTTTAACTTTATTTTTTATCTGAATAAGAGCTAGTTCTATTTGTTTAGCAGTCCCACTTACTGTTACTTTTCTTTCCTTATCTATAAAAAAGAAATTATCACAATAATTTAATTAATTGCAATAATTAGACTCTAGCAAAATTAATAGAGGCTAATCCAAAAAGAATTAATTGTCTATTATAAAATAGATAGATAACAATGAAACAGAAATATTATATAAATTGAGACAAATTGTAAAAGAAATATTAAAATAATACGTACTTTCAAATTTATTAGTAATATTTTCAATCATAATTTTTGCACCAGAGGATTTTTCCATTTCTTGTACAGTGTACCCATTTCTTCCTATAATTCTTCCGCAAGCTTCATGAGGAACTAAGAACTCATAAGTCTCAACATCAGGATAATTGTCTATTGTATTTTTAATGTTAATATTATCAGAGGATAGTTTGGATCGAGACATTCTTGTAACTGCAACTTGCATCTTTAACTGAGCTTCAACTTCTTCCTGAATTTTATCTTCTATTTGAATAATGGCTGCTGCTATTTGATCAGCAGTTCCCTTTAATATTACTCTTTTTTTGAGTCCAGCTAGCAAAAAATTAGCAATTATTATAGCAATTATTAGCAATTATTAACATGATAATATTGTTACAAATTTAACATAAATGTTGGGACATACTTTCAGTTTTATGACTATCCCTCTCAATTATGACTTTTGTACCATGAGTTTTTTGAATCTCTTGCGCAAATCCAATCCCATTCCCATTTTTTTTAAAGATTCTTCTAGAAGCTTCAAAAGGCACGAATAATTCAAAGGTTTCAATCACAGGTAAATTGTGTATTATATTTTGCATCATATTCTGTGCTGAGTGGATATTTTTTATATCATTAGACCGTATATAACAAACACGTTCTGAGGAAAATAAGTTTTCCTTTTCCATTTTGATGTGTGTGTTGGTTAATTCTTCTATATTTTTTATCACAGTACCACCTTTACCAATAATGGCAGATACATACTTTTCAGGTATTTTAAGTTGCACACAAATTTCTTTGCATTTTGATGTTGCTATCTGACTATATTTCTTTCTATCATTATCATCCTGCAGTATGATATTAATAAATAAGCATAAGCCTGTGGCATACATAATGCTTGTTTTAGTAAATTATTAGGAAATTCTGCTTTCTATTTGGTGCAACTTTGGTAATTTATTAAAATACAAGCAATCCAGCAGAAAAACAAGCATCATGTGCCACAGGCTTCATATTTGAGAAATAAGTAAACTTTATTGAATTTTATAGAGATTTGTAATTAAAGAAACACAGTGTAAGGAAATTTTGTGTCAAGAACACAAATTTTACCTTTTCAAACATAGTATATAACAAGATTGCCATTGAAAGTCCAAAAGTTGTTAGGGATATACCAAATAAAATCGGTAATATGGATTGTCTATTCATATTTGATATCCACTTAATTTTTTTTTATAAATTTATATCAATAATATGTTGTATAATCTCTGCAACAAATGTGAAAACAATGAAAACATGTATTATTTATATAATAAAATATATTATTTTATAAAATAAATCTAGGCAATATATGAGTCTAAAAATCATGTATAGACAATAATACAGTTACCTCATACCTTTGTTATTTTTACCTACTTTTAGTACATTGATCACCAAATCATTCACACAACTATGAACTAGATTTTATGAAAAAGCCAGGAAGTCAATCATATTTTCTTTCAATTTATTTTTTTTACAACACATATATTTTAATATTTTAACGTGTAAAATGTTTAATAGCAAAAAAATAATTTATGAAAAAAAAATATATAGCTTCCTGGAAATTTTTCATGAAATTCAATATCATCAATATGAAGGGACAAGTAATGGATGTTTTTACTTATAAATCTAATCAATCACACTCAATTACCGCTCAGTGAGCAGGTTAGCAGTTTCATTCGACTTGAACACAGTGTTCGGATATAGGGCATATAGGCATCGACATGGAGAACTGGACCGCTGATTGCAGTGGTGGGGATACAGAGTCGCTCTGTAGAGCAACAATAACCAATCAGACTTTGGTAGACAGAGAAGGAAGTTCATACTATTATCTGCCTCTCACTCCACACGTGTCTTTACCACACCATTGCAATCAGCGCACAGTGGGCCAGGAGGCCGGCAAAAACGGCCAAAAGTCAACTTTGGAATTTTAAAATTATAAAATGGTTATTATAATCTACATAGTTTAAAGCATCTTTCAGCAAAATTGTATTGGAATTGGATAATTATTGTGGACTCTATTGTATTATAAAGTCAAAAATGTGTATGAAATTGTTACTCACTCGAACGATAAAATATTTAAATTAGCTTTAACATTTGTTAAGATTTGCAACTTGTAACTTTTGTTTGTTGTTTAGAGTAAGTATTTAAATAAAAAAAGAAAGAAATTGAGTACAAAACATTTC
>JANQDE010000229.1:14862-42527 GCA_037157785.1 Cephalotes varians | reverse complement strand
ATTTAAATATTTTATCGTTCGAGTGAGTAACAATTTCATACACATTTTTGACTTTATAATACAATAGAGTCCACAATAATTATCCAATTCCAATAYAATTTTGCTGAAAGATGCTTTAAACTATGTAGATTATAATAACCATTTTATAATTTTAAAATTCCAAAGTTGACTTTTGGCCGTTTTTGCCGGCCTCCTGGCCCACTGTGCAGCGGTTCAATTCTTCATGTCGATGAATATGGGACGGGTTTTTCGTTTATGCAATAGATTCAACATCAGTGAAGTATTAACTTCCAAGGCTATATTCCAAAACGTCCTTTCTGAGAAAAATATTAAGGCTCGAAGCACAGACTCTTGCATAACGCATAAAATGTCGTCTACAATGAGCAATAGCAGTATGGATGAGGCTGTAAGAGTAAGAAATTGACCAATCACAGTCGAATGTAAGAAGAATAGTTGATTGTGATTGGTCAATTTCTTGCTCTTACAGCCTCATCCATACTGCTACTGCTCATTGTAGACTACGCATAAGATTCATGCAACAGAAATTCATACGGCGCTATAAATGCTACAAGCCGGTCCACTTGCGTAGCGATTGCAGCATTCGTGATATTAGTGGACCAACTGAACGTAGCGTTCGGAGCATTTAGAAGCATCAAAGACCGCAGCCTAAAGCCCGTATCAGACTAGAGATTGGGATTGAGATTGAATTGGATTTTGACCAATCAAAGCAAAGTTCACTAAACTTGTGATTGATTTTCTTTCTTTTGATTAGTTAAATTTCTATCCAATCTCAATTTCAATCTTTAGTCTGATATGGGCTTAATAGCTCTGGCACACAGGACGCGGCAACGCGGCAACGCGGTGGCCAATCACCATCTTGCTTTCTAATGACTCCGGCCATTAGAAAACAAGACGGTGATTGGCCTCCGCGTTGCCGCGTCCTGTGTGCCAGAGCCATAATTCATAGCGATCTTTTCGGTCGAAGATGCATCGTTAAAAAGAAAAGGAGAGAAATAAGAAAACTATACATTTAAAGGTAAGGAATATGTAAAAATAAAAAGACGTTATGTAAAAAATAGGATTCTGGTACAAAAAGGGGAACGTCCCGTTTGACCACGATTCCGATTGATCACAGCCACTCACAGCAGTAGATGTCTAGAGGCTTTCCACTGTTCAAGCGCTGTGAGTGGCTGGTGGTCAATCGGGACGTGGTCAAACCACTGAAATATAATAATACTGGAACGTGCGCGGGCGCTAGTGTCGTGAAATGACAAAGAGGGTCTTAAGTGGTATCTTTGTCTCTTTTTAGTACAATCTGGCCAAAAGTTTCTTTGTAACGTTTATTGGACACACGTAACCGTCTTTTATAAAACGAGACTGTACGATTCCCACTATCGTTTACCACACATGCGTAGTATAGCTTAGAGAAGGCTAAAGATACCACCTTGGATGCTCTCTCTCGGATCATACTTATTCATAGGTCGCGCTCGTTCCAGTATTATTATATTTCAGTGGGTGAAACAGACCTCRTCCATCAAAAATATAGACAATTGAGGTTAGTCTGGCGAAAGATATGAGAAGCACAATGTGAATAAAGAAGGGTGTTAAGATAGTAAGAGGAAAGAATTAAAAATGTAAAACGAAAAAATTAACGGAACTGACGAGATTCGAACTCGGGACTCTTCATTCCACTTCCCAGTGGCGTCTATCTGAGCTGGCTACTATGCTCCGCTCCTATCGGAGCTATTCCAAATGCCTTAAATATCTTATACAGAGGAAAAAGAGAAAGAATAATAGAATTGTAGGAAAAATAACGGAGTAGATGCAGATCACTTGTAATTATGGGAATGGAAAAGGAAGAAGGAAAAGAACAGGAAGCAGAAGTAAGGGAAGAATTAAGGATTAAACCAGAAAAGAAGACGCGGAAGAATAATGATAAAGGAATAAACTATCATGCATGGCCTAGTGGGACAGAAGTTGAGAAGAAGAAGAAGGAATAAAAAAATTATAGAGGTTGGAGAATAAGAAAATGGAAAGTGATAGAAAACAGAAGAGGAAGGTAGAATAAGACTAGAAAAAAAACAAAGGAAATAACAAAAAAAAAAGAAGAGGGATTGAGAAATTGAGAAAATTAAGAGGAGGAATAGAAAAATTGGAGAGAAAATAATAGGAGCGCTATAGAGATGAAAAGATTAGAGCTGGGTTTGATTGACGACAAGCAAAGTGAGGTGTTTGAAGATTAAGAAGAAAAAGAAAAGAAAAAAAGAGCATAGGAAATTAGGATAGTGCTAGGAAGAAAAGAGCTAAGAAATTATAGATGGAGAATAAAGGAATTGGAAGTCACTTGGAGCAAAAGAGAAAGGCGAGAACGAGGTTATGAAAAAAGTAAATAGCGAGAGGAAAAGAAAAGGAATTAAGAAATTGAAGGAGAAAACAAAAATTTGTAACACAAAGAAGAGAGGAAGATTGAAGAAAAAATAACATTAACCCTTTGTTGCACGGTGTTACGTATATGTCACACCTCTTTGTACATCGTTTAATGACTCCAAAATTTTAGTTTTAAGGTTTATTTTTTATGAAATAAATCATTTCTAGGTCCAGATATGTTATTTTATGGAGTCAAGTTTTGTAACAATAATATTAAATTAATTATTTGTTATTAACAAATAAAGTGGAAAAATACTACTTTTTTCATCATTCAAAAAATCATTTTTGAAGAAATTTGACTGTATACATATGTGAAAAAAAATATATTTTTATGTTTTTTGGGTCGCTAATTACGAATCCGCTATTAGTTTTTCAAAATTCAAAATGGCGGATACAATATGGTGGACAATACACCTAAAATTTTGCAATATCAAATAATAAAAAACACTCTCGTATTCTTGTCTAAATTTTAAGTAAAAAATGTTAAATGTAATTTTTTGATTGGACGCATATTTTTTAAGAAAAAAATTCATAAATATTAAAAAATTTCAGATACCAAAATATGTATGAATTTTTTTCTCGAAAACTATGCATCAAAATATTACGAAAACATTTTTGACTTGCAATTTACGGTAGAATATAATAGTATTTTTTATTTCCAAATATATAAATTTTCAACTTTCGGCCTGTTGTATTGGAAAAAATTTCGTAAAATTTTGAAAAAATCTGTATCTGTATGATTATCAGATTCATAATCAGCGACCCAAAAAAACATAGAGATATAGATTTTTTGCAAAATTTTACAAGTTTTGACATTTTCGTCCGCCATATTGATCCGCCATTTTGAATTTCGAAAAACTGATAGCGGATTCGTAATCAGCGACCTCAAAAACTCTTTACAGCCCCTTAATCTCAGTACAAATAATGTTGTACAAAAAATCGTGCAACAAAGGAGAATTATGGAGGTAATTCGGATAGCAGTGCGGGAAAGACAGAAAGGGACAAAAGAAATTACAGAAAATAGAGAATAAGGAAACGGAAAATTATAACAAGAGGAGGAAAAGGAAAATTAGAAAAGGAAACAGTAGGAGAGTTGTACAGACTGGGATCCGATAGCCTACATCGCCTAATTTAATATAAAATTTTCTGATTGATGATCCAGGGGAAAACCTCTAAACCGGCCGATGTGAATGGATGTGTGCTATCGGGATGTATGCTAACGAGACTCTCCCGTTGTATGGAAGTGAAAGAATGGAGATGTCTTGATGACTAGAAAAAACAGGAAAAGAGAGACGTTTAAAGATCAAGAGGAAAAGGAAAAAAGAATGGATTAGGATGGCAGTAAAGAACAAATGAAGATTGTATAGAAGCAAAGGGAAAAACGTAGACATAAGATGTAAAATATATTATAAATATACTATATAAAATATACTATAAGAAAATAGAAATAGAAAGAAAAGGGGAAAAATGTATTAGGAAAGAATTAGATAGAAGAGAGATAAAGAAAATAATAATATAGGAAGGAAAAAAATAAGAATAAGAGGATAGAAGGATGAGTATGGTAGGAAAATTTTGTAAATCAAGTTCCCTTTTTAGCATTTGTATGCTGAAGTGAATAAATTCTATTCTATTCTAGAGAGTGACGTTCAAATGGACACGGTTCAATTGCCCACCAGCCACTCACAGCGCTTGAACAGTGGAAAGCCTCTAGGCATCGGTCGCTGTGAGTGGCTATGGGCATTTATACCGTGTCCAAGTGAACCGCTCCCTATTCTAAATACACCGCACTGAAGCTCCACATGAAAATCAAATACAGTTGTATCAGCTTAGCGGCAAAAAGAAATTTTGATTTTGGTTCAATTGCTTCGTTTAAATAAACAATCCCGAGTATTTTTTGAGCAGAAGATTTCCAAATAGCTTCCAATGTTTATGTTTACATTTCTAGTTAGATATTATAAATACTGAAGAATTAATTTAGTGCTCGAAATCTGCAATAGCAAATGAATAATTAAAGACCAAAAACGAGCAATTTAAGAAATTAGTATTTATTTAATAACAATCCGTAATTAAATTGTAAAACAAATCAATTATAAATTAATAATAAATCATACGTTTCGACTGTGCTCAGTCTTCATCAGTGAATGTCGAATAAATATAAAAAATTATTTTAAAATATAGGTAAATGAACATATTTCACGATAGAAAATAACGTCTAAATGTTAATAATTACATTTTCTGATGATCAAATAAATCTAATGGAAACAATGTCATGTGGATAATAGTATAAATAATAACAAATTAATTAGAGAAATATAAAACAATGTAGTTGAAATAAACATTTTTAACGGATAACAAAATCAAAGTCAAGGTTAGACAGTCTTAAAATAGCGAAATATGTGTAGTCATTATGTATAAAACGTCAGTATATAATTAAACTCATCTTATTTATTATATCTTCCTTTCTTTTCTTCGATATCGTCATATTTTCCGCTAAGTCTAAAAGGGATTAATTCAAAGGTGAAAACCTCTTGTGGAGTGTTGTTGCTTAAGATGAACGTGTAAGGCGATATCGAAACGTGAATGCGAATTCAGAGTCGATTAATAAAATGAAAGTGTTGATTAAGGTCTCGAAATCCTTCTTGATGCGATTGTCTAATGATTGCAATTTAATTTTGTCTTAATCATTGTCGTCTCTAACGTTATTAAAAATCTTAAAAATCTGAGACAGATCCAAAATTGACTGTCAGTGTTGAAAATCTAGTGCAGGTAACATAAATTATAGATTTTTAGCATTGGCAGTGAATTTTGGAACATAGACCTAGTGCTTGATATAGCCATTTTTTGAATATTGCGTTTGAAATAACATACAAAATAGCAACTGGTCAAAGTTAATACGGCGATTTTTTATTGTAAATTTTGTTCGTTTTTTTAGCTACGAAAAAACTAAGCATAAAAAAAATTCTATGTCAAGCACTAATTTTAGACCCTGACACATAAAAAAACGTAAAACATCAGTAAATAAATCAACATTTTTGATTTGTTACTACTTACGTTGCCTTGTGTGCTCGATTGTGATTGGCCGATTCGCTTATTACGTTTTTCTATGTGCTGTGACCTTTAGTGTCTAGAAAAAATCTGAAATTGTAAATCATCTTTATATAGTGGTCATGCGTTTTGAAAACCATGTTTCGAGAAAAACGCGTTGAAAGTTTTATATTCAATTTACACTACGAAAATATAAAAAATTTTAAACTTACTGAATCGTCTACTCCAAGGCCACAAAGTAAACCTGTTGAAGTGGATGCTTTCAAAAAATCTCTGATTTTATTTCCGACATACTCTCTCCTCCCTTGTGCTGGTTAGCGCGTGCATCTCCGCCTGAAGTACGCAAGTACGCCGTTCTCTTTTGCAGCGGCATGTACATCTGCACTCGCATTTCTTGAAGGATTTGTGACAATACTCACGCACATTCATTAAAAGTACATGACATTATATGCAGCTAATTCTACAATTATAGCATAGTTTTCGAAGCAATTTTTCATATAGTATTGGAAATAATAACGGTGAAAACTTTATTATTCTGAATGAATGCAATGAATAGAAAAAAATGAAGATTCTTCTTTAAACTTCTTCTGTGAACCTGATCAATTCTGCCGCGCCCTGTTTAACGCGCTTAGCCTACTCGACTACAGTTTTGTGTAATTTTTCTATTTTTCACTGAATTGATTTATAACTTTACAAAAACTTCTTAAGATTTTTAAGACATTATATTTAAAAAATATGTAAAAAGAAAAAATCGATTTTTTTGGACTTTTCTAGGTGTATAAATTTAAGTTTTCTCAAAAAGATAAATAACAAGATAGCCAGATAGCCAAGCCTGCAAAGATTTTGAGCAGAACGTGCTACCAATGTTTGATAACAGAAAGGCAACAATTTCACACAGTCTACAATATCAAACTATGTCATCAAACTGTCGTCAGAAATGTGACAAAACCTTGTTGGACATTCTGTGCCAGCATATTGGCGTCAGAAATCAAACAGGACCTGCTGGTGGAACTTGATGGTAAATTAGCGATAGAAACCGAACAGAATCTGCATTGTCACTGAATACTTGTAGTTGTGTAAAACTGCTGCTAGATGCCCATTGATATCTGTTTCTCGTATGTAAAATTTATCGAGCTCTCTATATAACCAAGATCTATCGAAACTCGGACATGCCACAATTATTTATGCGTGCACTTATTAGTGCAAAATATGATTGTATTTTTGGACCAAAGAAGCTAATGAACCTAAGTTAGAAATGACTGCTGGTATTGTTATAGAGAACAAGGACGATATTTTTGTATCTTTAAATACGATTTCAGAATCTAATGTGCCTTAATGTAAAATATATTATTTCTATTAATAAAACTATATTATTTATTTTTTACTTATTATCACGTTTAAAAAAAATTACCCTTAAAATAAAAATATAAAAGAACAGAAACATCATTTTAAAAGATTTTTCAGTATCAATGACGTCACAATTTAAATACATACAAAATAACATCTGCTCAATTTCTTGCCGATTTGCCGTTAGGTTATATCAGCAGACTGCTCGGTTTCCGAGCAGCCTGCTCGGCTGCCACCAATCTGCTGGCGTAGCATGTTAGCAAGTTTTGTCGACAAATCCTGAGCCAAATGTGGACACAGATGGCTGGTTTTGCAGTAAACAAATCTGATCGATTTTGTTGCTAATCTGCTAGCATTTTGCTGTCTGAGAAAATACAGGATGAGTAATAAGATGTATCTAACAACAGAAAAAATGTACAATAAAAACGGCATTTAATGGAAATAATAAAGTTTTATTTACAAATCAAAGCATTAATTTAATATTCACACACGTATTCCTTGTTTTCTACTCTCACTCATGTTAAAATCTTTAACCCGTTCAAGGTCATAAAAGAAATATGATAAAGTAATCACTTTCCGCAAGTTTTACTTTTTCTCATAGAGTTATCTTTAAATATCTCGTTTATGTCAAGTGTACTTATTTCTAATGTTGATTATTTGTCAAGGAAAAATCTTTGCGCACTCACACTTCCATTTAATCCTAGAATACTAATAATACGTAATAGAAAAATAGCATTTAAATTTAGCACATTTTCTTTTTTTCTTTTTCTTATTCATTAAAATAGCATGGTTTATTTCTAGTAAAAGTTTATTTTTCTCATCTTGAGATTTTTTTTTAGAAAAAATCCAGCATACGTAAATTTAACGTATGATTAGTATTATGTCTTAAAGTATGATTAGTATTCTAAGGTTAATACGGCATTTAGCGCTAAAAATGTGGTTAATAATCCTGAACTTAAAAAAAAGTGGTATAATAATTGATTCAATTTTATATATACATACATACACACATATATATATATATATATAGTTCGATGACGTCAGAGAAGCAAGAGAATCTATAGAAATACTCTCGTGGTGACCTATACTCTTATAAAAGCACATAAACTCAATCTGAGGGGCAAAAGATTTAAGAGCGAAAATAAAAAATTATAAGACCAGATGAAAGAGAGATTTCCTAGATTGAATGATACATAAAGTGACCTATCTTATTATATTTGGGATACTTTTATAGGATATAGAAAAACGAAATTTCTCGATAGGATATAGTTTGAAGAAACTCTTCGACAATATATCAGCTGCTTGTTCAAGCAATGACATTGTAAAGTTATAAAAAAATGTAATTACAAAAATTAATTCGCAATCAAATATAATTTGTAGTATAAAATTTTATTATTCGCATGCACAATTGTGCACCACTCGTCTTGGCCATCGATTTGTAATTACATTTATGCATTAACGAGTTAAACAAATTTTATCGTAAAAATTTATTATAGTAAAAAAATATTCCTGTTAATGTCACATCTATCACTCTATATATTTATTATTTACTAAATTAACTAATGTTATACGTCAATCCGCTATAAAAAAGTTTCTTCAAACTCGCTTCTCTGTATATTTTTACAATGAAGGATAAAAAATGAAGATAAGGATCTTTTTCAAGATTTCGGCACTATTTTGAGTTTTCTTTCATGATTATATATACATAATTTTGTAAGATTGTCTCGATAGATCTCTTTCTTCACAAACGTAAAGAGATAAAATCTGCTGTCGCTTTAATTGGCGCTACAAAGATCCGCTTTAATTAATGATACAAAGATCACAATTGACGCGATCAAGGACCGGTCGCATTTAGCGCTATATGTGCGGTGTAAATAAATTCTTTTTTGTAAGCAAGCTTGGCGTTTGCGACCCCTGAACATGACCGCTAATTTTACGTTTTCTAATTAATCGATATAAATGTCGCGGTCCAACATAAATAACGGAAGCGTGAATAACCACATTTAGCGCTAATTGCGCGAATACATGCTAGTGATTTCGAAAATCATATTTCCGTTCGGCGTTGCCGATCCCAATGCGGCTACCGATTCTGCGATTCCATTCAGGGAGGAAGAGAGGATATATACACATACGTACACATGTATATAATAAGATTCTATTCTAGGATACGATCAGATAGCCACATTTCGTGCCAAAGTCGTCGATGTAACTACAGGATCATGCTTCGGCCGCGCTCCGATTTACATTGTCAGTACTGAAAATCTCTAGTATACGTAACATGAACTATTTTCAGTGCTGACAGTGAATATCGGAATGCAGCCTTTATTGCGATAAAAGGCGATGGGCCTTCAACGGGTTAAACAATAAATCACGAAAAAAAAAACCTTTATACAATTCGTGTAGTAATGATAATAATAATACAATTATCCCTAATTTTATACGGCGCGCAAAAGCCGCGCGCCCTCATTTTTCATCTTGTTTTTTTATATCGCATTTTTCGTTCGTTAAGAAATTTTCTCGGAACTTCGTACATATAAAAAGTCTCAACTCAACTCGACGCGGCGAAAGCCTCAAACGCTATTATCTCTTTTTTACACTCACGCGCGTATGCACATACACGATACAAACGTACACTCATATCTCTCTTTCTCTCTCTCTCTCACACGCGCGCGCGCGCGCACGCACGCGCGCACACACACACACACACACACACACACACACACACAACGCGAGCGCATATTCTCTGCTTCTGCCGTTTTTTTAGACATGCACACACTTACATATATGTGTACATGTGCTTGGTTAAATAAATTGAATGTTTACTCAATTATTTTTTAAAATAAAAGTTAAAAAAAGTATAATAAGTATAAAAGTATAAAGTAAAAAATAAAAAAAATTATTTTGTTTAAGAAAAAATTTAAATAATCTTAAACAAAAATTTTTTAAAATAATTTTTTAAATAAAATATACTTTATTATAAGATATTATAAACGATATCTTATAATTTTGTTAAGTATTTTATGAAAAATTCAATAAAGTATAATTTTCGATAATCATTTACGAAATATTGTCATATGTGCTGCTTTTAGTTATGAAAAGCAAAATAAAATTTATTAAAAATATTTTATATATATCGTAATAAAAGTTTTGTTTTAGGGGCCGATTCTATATCTCTTAACGACAAGTCATTCATATCACTGCGCAGCTTTTTTTATCCTACATAATATCTGCGCAACATCAACTGTCGTCAAGAGTTATAGAATCGGTCCCTTAGATTTGATTATTTCAATTATTTTAATAATGTAAAACTTTAAATCATTACATAAATTTTCTTAGAACATTTTTTTATAACTTTAATTTAAAAAATAATGAGTGTATACACTTTTCTTTTTAAACCAAACATACTACATACACTATATATAGGATGTCTGGTAACATTCGTGATAATGCTCGTCTATAGGTAGAGTGGGCTAAACTAAGTCGAAAAGTCAGATCATCGAGTGAGCGCGTATCCGCGACTTACCATCAAATGCATAAAAAAATAATCTCCGCGCGTCTAGCAACGACCGTTAGGAAATCTTGCCGCGCGCTTACATTTGGCGACAGGCAGGGCGGTTCTCATTCTTATGCTTATTATTACATGCGATCTTTAGTAATTAATTTCTCAACAAATATTGCGAAAATTGCAAAATGGTACAAAACTTTTCAACTCAGTCTCTCTCTCTATGTACGAGCGTTGTCACGAAAATTACCGTGGATCCTGTATATATATATATATATATATATGTGTACACGCACGCACGCACGCACGCACGCACGCATCCGGCGAGTTGCGTGGATTTATGGAATAATATAATAATATGGAATATATATATATATATATATATTCTTTTTCACACATTTGTCACTTTATTATGCGCAGCAAGGCGGTCCAAAATCATAATTGTGACTTCAAAAGGGAGAACATTATTAGCAATGCTATCTTACTCGCGTTTCTCCTTGTTTCAACTATATCGAGATATCACGTGTTTGCATACGAAACGTCGAATTTTCAAGTCCGCAAATATAAAAAGAGCGTGCGTATATGTGTGTGTGTATATATATAAAATGGACACTTGAATTGCATGGCCTTATATAAATTATACATCTTTCTCGCGTAGCTTTGTTTCCAATTTAAGATTCCATTTTACTTTAATCTGAATAATCTGTCTCCCTAACTTCTCGCCAACTTTTCGAGATCGATAAGAGAAAAATGGACTTTTCATACGCAATAACGTAATAATGCTGTGCTGCTAGCTAAAATGCTTTAAGATCCTTGAATCCTTAGATTCTTCTTCGCATTTGTGTACAATTTTGATCAATGCATCTGTGATCTTGAATTCCTAGATTCTACATAGCTTCAAGTCTTGGATCTTCAATTCTTTGGAATTCTAGCCCGATTCATAAACTTGATCTTTCATTCTTATATTCTTAGATCCTCGAACGCCTCTAGACACATTTTTGATTTCTTACAGTTGATTTGTTTCCGATTCCTGAATTATTGACAGCTTTCAATCCCTCTAATATCTAGAAGATAAAATTCTTCTTAATCATCCTATCCACGATCCTTAGTTTCTAGATCATAGATCTACTACGCTAACATGAATTTTTTTAATATCACAAAACACAGTGTTGGATCATTGCACGCTTATGCGCGAATTCATATCAATGAATTCGTGGACTTTTATATCCTTAGTCTCGGATTTTTAGAATAATTTAGAATAATCAATTTCAATCCTAATATCATTGACTTCTTCTCGACTGGACAGAGATCCATGGATTTTTTAATTCCTCTAATTCTTGTTCAACTTTTCGGATATTTAGATCTATGGATTCTCGGATTCTTGAATCGTGCACAGATTTGTTCCGGAATAGATGTATGATAATCATACGTAACGGAGTCGTTTTGATGGGCGTCACATTACAAAGAGAATGTTACGATATACGTTCATGCACATAATAACATTTACAAGAAACAATCGGCACACTTACTAAGTACAGAAGGAAGAATTGGAAGCCACATAAAAAAATCTCTTCGTTTAAATTCCTTATTTTAAATAGAAATGATAATCTGGTCGGAAATGAAAATCTCTCCGAGCTATCATTATATCAAAAGAAACTAACAAGACATTCCAAATATACAGGGTAATCCAAAAATCCTGTTGCGCACATGGAAGAAAACGATTTTCTCGAATAAAATAACTAAAAAAACCAAATATTTTGTGCAAATAGCTTCGATCTTTTCGAAGCAATTTTACACGTTCAACTAATATAATATCTAACATATAAAAATTCTCATTAATCATACAATCATATACAAATAAATCATTTTTTTATTCTTTCTTATGTATATATCCTAGGTCTCTTATTTTCAGAGATTAAAATTTAACATTTAATAATGTAAAACATTCAATCCATAATTTTGATTTTCAAGAAAAATAGATTCCTGTGACTTTACATCATAAATTAAAAATTTTGGTTTTCACATCTTTCTCCGAATTGCTCGTATCGAGATTATCTTTTTATCGACAAAGAATTATCAATTATTATCGAGATATCTTAATTTTTGATCCACCCTGTATTCTAATGAAGGAAAAAAGAATGAAACAACAGATGCAGCCGAGTTTGTTACAAGCTGATATTGATAATCAATGTACTCAATATATTGATAATAATGTCGTTATTTCAATGCAAGAGCTAATAAAAAATTTATCATTTTATCACTTAGAATTATATAATTTCGGTAAAAAAGTATTTCCTGATTAGTCAATCCAAAAACTAGATTCGGTAACTCTCAACGACAGTGTCATTATTGTATATTGTAATTGCGCAGGTTTTTTTTATTATATATTATATTTGCATGACAATATAGCAATAATGATACTGTCATTAAGAATTACAGAATCTAGCTGCAGACATGATTTTTCAGCAGCAAGATAAGTAAAATAAAAACATTTAGCTTTTTCTGCACCTGAATGACGACATCAATCGATACTTATAATAATAGTTATATTAATATAATATAATAATATTAACAGAAATAAAAGCACGAATAACAATTTGAATTGATTATGGTAGTACAATGCACTTGCATTCATTACGTTCGATCAAGCAGCTGACATTTTGTTTTACAAATTACGCTTTAGTAAATATGTACAGGTATGCGTAATGATATATAGCTGCTTACACTGGAAAACAAAATTTTATCGTTTTCATATTGTTTTTAAGAGCATAAATATTTTTTATTAATTTGAGTGCGCTGAACACGAATCTGGCCTTGAAAATAAATTGACCCTGATTTTTTAAATAAACGAGTTCAAAAGTGCAAAAAAGTGTGTTTTCAACATCTGTAGAAAAACAATGGGAGCTCCTAGAACCTTCTAGTTAGGATAAAATGACCTCATAAAACCTTGCTTTTTTAGACTATAGATCAAAATATTAGACTATTAACTTGAAGTACTTTTTTGTCAATGATTTATGCAACTTCACAATGCTCTAGAGTATTCTATTAAGAAATAAATTAACATTTACTGAATCGACAAAAAAGAAAAAAGAACAAAAAAATATAAAAAAGAGAGGTCCACTCTCGGACTGTGCAGTCGAGTTCATATCTCGGATCGTGAGTCATGCTGGGAACTGCTACTATAAAATTCATGCTCAACTGCTCATACATGAATATTTTAAATAAATTTCGTAGAAATTAAAAAAAATAATATCTTGCAGTTTCGAGTTTTAAAGCAAAGTTTAAAAAATTTATAAAATAGAAAAAAATAATATAAATCGTATATAAAAATCACATAGAAAATTGTTACCGAATACTCCAAGTCAATGGCATCTTAATATTTTCGATCTATAGCTTAAAAGAGCAAGGTTTATGACCATAGCATACAAAAAAACTTAAACAGTAAGATGTAAGCAATAAGAAAATCAACAGTTTGGATTTGTTATCACTTATGTTTTGTCTTAAATTCTTGACTGTGATTGGTTAATTTGTTTACTGCTTAAATTTTTCTGTGTGTCTCTTTCATGGCTCTTTCATTTTATCCCAATTACGAGGTTCTAGGAGCACATTGTTTTCCTACAGATATTAAAAAACGATTAAAAACAGATTTTTTTGCACTTTTTAGCTTTTTTTGTTTATAAACTGGAACTACTAATTCACTATTTTTGTTTCCAGATTCAAATTCTACGGGAAAAAACTTATCAGAAATAGTTGCCTTTGGCATGACAAAAAATCCGTGTTCCCCAGTGTTATTTATTGCCCCTTACACGGGCTACATCTAAATTATTCTAATTTATTAATGACATCATCGTGTAATTCGTTTCATTGGAGCAAGAAAATTGCAAATTGTTAAATTCGTGAAATCCATATTAAAATAACTTATTTTCTACATATGTTTTGTTTTCAAAATATAAAAATAAATGAGTTAAAATGAATTACAGAATCTAGAAAGGAATGTTAATCAAATCATTGATATTTTCTTGATTGCAGAAATTATATATCGTAAGATTAGAATTCAATTTTATGACGTGAATTTTTTTCCCAGTTCTTTTTACTTTTCTAATATACTTCGCACAGTCACATATGTCTGATAAATCAAATTAACAGTTTTAGTAATAAGAAGTAAGAGGTACAATAAGTCAAAAGATATAGATGTTTTTCTACATCAACAAGTTTATGATAAAAAATTATTACGAAGTTATTTAATATTTAAATAACAAATATTAATTTTATATATGTACATATTCAATGTATACGTATGCGCGCGCGCGCAAATTGAAAATATATTGAATATATATATATATATATATATATACCTATATTAAATTTATAAATTGATTATATGTACATTCAATTTTAACGTATAGAAATGCCTGCAATAATTACAAAAACTCATTTAATTTCACATGATCGATTATCGTCTTTTTGCTCCAAAGAACGAATGGTCAAATATGATGTAACTTTATAGCTTGGAGGGAAAGAATGATATGCATTGACCCAGCTTTTAATTTATCAATATTGAAAATAATATATATGATTATTACTTAATTTATCCTTTTCTTCTTTTCTCTCAACAAAATAACACATGTAATTTATCATTGATCTCTTTAAGATTTCTGCTAATCAATCAATTAATATTTCTCAATAAATTTAATTCTCATAAACCCTCTCGTATGTTTTGTCATTATTTTAAATTCTCTGAAACTTTTTGCTAAATATCAGAAAAGAACTTTGCTACTGGATAAAAACAAAAATTAATTATATTTAAATATATGAGTCTAATTAAAATATTTTATTCCAATAAATATATCGGAAAGAAGTACAATTAACGAACTAATAATGAATTGATAAAAGTAAAAATGGAAATGTTCATAGATCTCTCAAAGTTGATAAAAAAATAATAATAAAATACCCTGTAAAATTTTAATGTCACCGCTTTAAATGCCACATACAGAGCGTTTTATAAAAAGTGTGTACCAGCAGCAGGAAATACTTGATGTAATATTCAAATGTAACATTAATATAATACTTAATTTGTGCATATTTTTCGAAAGCCATGATTTTGTTGGATGCTTTACAGATATTAATAACATATTTAATAATGACAATTGTACAATTATAATTTCATCGATAGATATAGATTTTACAATAAATCTTGTTAGGATACAGATTTCTGCAATAAAAGACATTAAAAATGTCTTTTATTATACGTTTATAATTCGATTTATGAAACTTTTGATAAATGTAAAGATGAAAATTTATCTAATAAAATATGTGAAAAATTGTTATTTCTCCTTGGCAGTGTAAAGAAAGTAATATTCTGCTGTTGACAATATGTTCTCTTATAACTTGAGTTTCTTAATTATACTCTCAAATATTAAAAAAAATTTTTTTAGACTTCATTGAAATTAAGCTTGTTTAAGACTCCTGACTCACGACCCTAGTCGCTACGACCATATTGAATCTTGACGTCATAAGCGAAAAATAACACGTCAAAGTTTTTTGCGTGTCATTTGTAAATAAAGAAAATTTGGATAAAAGAAGCTAACGAGATCGCTTTAAAATATTTGTAAAAATGAGCCAAAACTCCTTCTTTCCCCTTCTGACAGTCAGTAAATAGTTGTAAAAGGTATGTAAAGTGAAAATAGAAAGGAAATTTACGCATGGAATAAATGTATTGCCTTTTATCACCTTTTATGAATATTTACTGACTGTCAGGGGAAGAAAGGATAGCTTCGGCCCATTTTTACAAGTGTTTTAAAGCAATTTCATTAACTTTCTTTATCTAAATTCTTTTTATTTACAAATGGCACGCAAGAAACTTTAACGTATCATTTCTTGCTTATGACATCACAATCCAAAATGATCGCAACAATTAGTCAGGAGCCTTAATATTTTAAAACTTCTTAAATAGTTAAAGGAACAAGACACTTAAAACACTAATTTTTTTTTTTTAACAAATTTCTAAATTTTTAGTTTTTTGTGGTTTTTTTCAAAATTTTAGAATTCTGGATTATATTAAACTTTTTTTTTAACGCTTGTAAATATTAGTATCTTGAGTCTTGAAAAATATTTATCTTAATCTTTGTATCTATGCATTTTAAAAGCTATATTTTGGTATTAAATTCTTAAATATTTTGTATTTTTTAAATATTATTTTAAATAATTAAAATACAGTTAAAATAAAATTTGTTCATCTTAAATTTTTAACAAGTAAAAAATATATATCAAATTCTACCTGCTACTGTTACTCTCCTTTTTTCAATGTGTTCTGTAAGTTGAGCGAGAAGCATTTATAAATGTAATCAGAGCACTGATTCTCTGTAATCGAATATAAATAAACCAAGTTTGCAACTTGGCTCAAATAGAAAAAATACGGCAACATAGCCCATCAAACGACTCGGAGCGATTTCTCTTCGCCTCCTCTCATCATATTTTCGCTTTTTCTCTTTCTTATAACTTTACAACTTTCCAGTATATAATCATCATATGGGCAATCATCCTAATCCTTGCTTTCTTTTTTCTAGCAATCAATTTTTCTGTAAGCAAATTTTGCTTGATGGAGATTTCTGGTTCGATTCTTCACTATATTCTTTTGTCAAGTAAAGACAATATTTTTAATTTGCCCATGCAAACAGTTCGTCTTTTTTAACACTTGATGTAAAATGGAAGAACTCGTGCTTCGAAGCTGACTCAGTTTTCGTTACATTGCTCACCAGGAAGAAGGATCAGCAGCTGTGACTATGCGTCGACTTAAATGATGCGCTTTCAAGATATAAGACATTTGACACCGCTAATCGGAACGATTTTTCCAAAGATCAACGAGGGAGGGCACTTCGAGGTTCTTCGCCACATAGCGAGTGGGTCACTTGGAGCAGTCCCCTTAGAATCCTTCGGAAGGTGCATTGAGCGACAAGACTGGCTGTATTGCCAGGATTCAGGTAAGGCTAGGAAGCAGCCATTGAAATTGAAGTCGGCAGGCTCTGATTACTCTGCACCGCATGCGCAGGTATCTGATTGTAAGGATGATTACTATTACACAGCACCGTGTAGATGTTTTCCACATTGCTGAGCTTTTCGAAAAAAGGGATTAGATCCAGTAGTTCAGAATCCGTCATGTCATCGAACCAAGATGCTACTGGAACCTACAAAAGAATCATATATCATCTTTATTATTAATTACCCAAAATTTATGGTGCCTCCATCTCATTTGATGACTCGTTTGATTATAAAAATAAAAGCAATGATACATATCAATTTTATATCGAAATAAAGTCTTAGTCTTTTTCACATATCATTATAACTTACTGCATTATCCGGATGGAAAATGTAACTGGCAGGACTATTATCTACAATAATGATCTGCTGCAAATCCCGACCTAATTTGTTCAAATCCTTAACATAGTTTCCTCTATGAAACACACAGGATTCTCTGAATAACCTTGCTCTGAATACACCCCATCGATCTAACAGATCTGCCACTGGATCTGCATACTACAAGAAATATCACAAATGTTAATTAAATAATTTATCAGATTCTCCTTTTAAGTCTTATTATAAATTAACTCCATGTAATTTTTGTTTTGACAAATGCTATTATTATCGAAATTTTTATAGTAAAAGTTATTTTCTAATAACTGATTATCTTTATAAAGAGATATATCAATTTTTTAACAAGATAATTTTTTTGTAAAATATATAATATAGATAATTAAATAATATAATTTATATACTATATATAAAATATTTTAAATCTATTGCATCTATCTTTTATTGGCTAAATTTATGGCACACACAAACTAAATCTTATATAAGTAGATAATAAAACATTTATTATAGACAATCAATTATTGCAAGACCATTTGATACTGATATGTAATAATCTAACTAAAACTTGTTCATTTTATACTTTTTAGGAGCACAAAATAATTATTTTTTTTATTTCTTTTTATAAACCTACCTTAGCCAAGCTTGCAGTGAACAATACACATTCATATAATTCACCCATTCTCTGTAAAAACTCATCCACATAAGGCCTCTTTAAGACATATACTTGATGTACTGTTCCATCAATCTCTACAGGAACAACAAAGTCCGCATTGTTGATCGGTTTGAAAGAACTATGTACCAGAGTCTCATCCAAATCGATTACCATGCACTTTTTATGCATGTCTTGGTGCCTAACTGGTGGTAGGAGGAATCTTGGGGATCCGGTACCAGGTGGTGGCGAACCACGACCATCACCTTGTAAAGAACTTGCCTTGGAGCTCTTTGAACTGCTACCACGGCCTCTTCCAAAACAGCAGAGTAGTGAGCGCAAGAGCCCACGTCCCCTCGGTTTTTTGCTGTTCGAAGTATTGTTGACTGCTTCATTTTCTCGAGGTAACTGAGCTATAGTACACAGAAAAAAGATGACAAATTACACCAATTATCATATTAATTAAATGATGTGTAAGTATTACAAAAATTAGATTTTAAAAAGATTTAAATTTGTGCAATGCAAATTATATTTCTTTAAGTTATACATTCTGAACAAACTTTGACCAAATGCTGCTACATCTCACTTGTCGAACATATGGAATATTATACTGGAGCAAAAGTTAGTGAAAGCATTAGAAATGTTTTAACTTGTGAATTATGTCTTTAGAAAGTGACAGTACTAAATGTTTATAGACATGTTAAGCTTGTTAAAAAGTTTATATCTACAGTTATAAGTATATGTCTACAGTATTTTTTCTTTATATATATATATATATACACATGTATATATCATAGATATATTTTCTTAAATTTCACCAATAAAAAAAGCATATCAATCAGATCTGATATCTAGACTACCTTAAAACTTAATTGGTATTGAATCTGTTCTTTAGCGCTGTACTGAACTACACTAAAATTTTTTTTCCTGCTTTGACCAAACTTCGAACACATATCTATTTCATTTTTCATTAAGTAGGAGTGTATTAGTTTAGCCACAAAAAAACAGACCTATTGTTAAAGTTCGATCTACACTCTACATCAAAATAAGCAGCTTATACACACAATCAAGAAATATGCTGCATTTAAATCCTTTACAGTGAGTTTTTTTGTCGTTTTCTTTATGGCTTGTCAGAGAACGTTTTATGAAAAGTGCATGAAAGGTTAAAGGACATGATATAGCATAAGAAAATAAGAAAATTCATGACATTATTCAGAGGATGCGCGACATAGAATAATAAGGATTTAAAAGGGATGACAAATACTCCATCCATTCGTGTTGTTTGCACTTAAAGTCTTCACTTTTGCTTTCTCCAGTATCCGAATATATATTTATCTCGTTTTAATAGTTCGTGCAAGAGTTTTGGGGAATTTCAATCAACACGAACAAATCAACCAATGCGCAATACAAGAAAGCGAGGAATGGCACGGGAAGATATGCGAGAAGTTGCTCGCGTAGGACATGGAAGAAGTTAGGCAACGTAGAGCGAGAAGAGAGACACGAATGCGGGTACCATAACAGGTGCAGAATGAAATCTCGACAGCATCTGGCGCAAAGCATACGGACATGAGGGAGTGGAGGAAAAACGGGATAACGCGGGTCTATTTACGCCATACGCACCTTTCTCGCTGTTGAACGCGCCTAACTCGTCATCCCGCGACACTTGGGTAATAATGGACGATGCGTCCATTTAAACATTAGTCGGTGGTCCCTGCGTGCTCGATCGCAAATTCCGTTACGCGCGCGCGCGCGCGCGCGCTAGCCGACGGACAGGCAGACGAGCGAATGAACCAACGCGCATGATGCACGGAGAGCGTGACGGTCCCGCGCGCACGAGATAGGACGAGAGCGAGCGAAACGGAGCCACGATCAAATGCACGCGCGCGCGCGCGCGCGCGTGTGTGTGTGTGTGAAGGGAGAGAGAAAGCGAGCGCGACGCACACACAAGTTAACCTCACTTTCTTGCTTGCAGAATCTCTCTCGATGCCTCGCGTCCCTCACCAGCACCACCACCACCACTGTCAGTGCCGGCGCCGCTGTCGCTCTCCCTATGTAGATCAACGCACGACGAATGAAGACGTATAGACGTAGGAACGGCACAGTGAATATCCCTCTCGAGACAGCAAAGGAACGATGGATGTTCCTAGACTATGCATGAATTTAAACGCGAGAGCTTCCTGAATGATTTGCAGCGAGAAAATGAAACAATATGTGTCTCGAACTTCTTCATCCTCCTAGTGCACGACTACGTCACACACACACACACACACACACATATGTACACACGCACACACCTCTCTCTTTCTCTCTCACTAAGCGACGCGCTTTCCTTTTTCACACGCCACACCTATCATCCCTTGTACAGTCCATTTTTATTCCGTCGGTGCATCGCCACTGCCGCGTATGACTCGCTTTTATATCGTACACGTTTTGTAGAAAAAAGCGATGCGCTACATGTGTACATATGCACATACACTTTGATCGTGACACGACACACGAGACCTCAATCGCACGTTCCTGATGTGCGGGACTCCGACATGTGGTATTCGGATATATATCGACATTCAACCTTGAATCAATTGGGCGCGTTCAAGTTGACAAAACAGCTAGTCTGCTCGCCGAGCGATTGAACATGATTGGTTCTTACTTATAGATCCAACCAATTACACTGGGTGCTTTCCAACTACATACACAGACGACACTGTGACTGCATCTTTATCGTTCATAGACGTAAAACAAGGATAGAATGACGCAATAGCGCTGATAGCGCGCTCCCTGAACGCAGCCTTTGTAACACAGTGTCCACTAGTGTAAATGAGACACACTGATATACTCTTTTTCACACTAGTGGACACTGTGTTATACAAGGTTTGTTCGCGTCGTAATGCCCCAACATACTCCTATTTGCTCCAACACGTTCCATTCTATAATATACGTTACGTAATACTATAGATTGGAGCGTGTTGGAGCAAGTAGGAGCATGTTGGGGCATGCGACGCGAACAAACCTACAGTGTCGCCTGTGTACGTAGTTGGAAAGTACCCATTAAATCGCTCGGCGAGCAGACGAGGACTGGTATTCATAATCCATTCTTAAGCCCGTATCAGACTAGAGATTAAGATTGAGATTGAATTGGATTTTGACCAATCAAAGCAAAGTTCACTAAACTTGAAATTGGTTTTCTTCCTTCTGATTGGTTAAATTCCAATCCAATCTCAATCTCAATCTCTAGTCTGATACGGGCTTTAGTGCGATCTCATGGACTGATATTTTCCGCGTAGCCAATCAGAGGCATTCCGCGTTTTCTATTTGCCAGTTTTGAAAAGTCATCGTTTACATGGACACAAAATTTGCGTAATAAATACTCACGTAACCAATCAACTGTAACATTTAGCATTTCTATCAGAATATTTTATAGAAAAATAGAAAGAATAGAAAAATTTCAGAATAGAAAAATTTCAGAATAGAAAAATATCATTGGTTAAACACGACGCTGCTGCCGCATTTTATATACCATGTGCATTAGGGCCAATTTCACCAACGTCGGTTAAGCTAACCGACGGTTAAAGTATCAACCGTGATTGGTTCATTTTGGTCAAAGACAAATGCGATTGGATAATTCCATTGGAATTAACCGTTGGTTAGTTTAACCGACGTTGGTGAAATTGGCCCTTAGGATATTCAACTCCGCGTAACAGAAAACGCGGAACGCTTCTGATTGGTTATTACGCGATACGTGTTATGCGGAAAATATCAGTCCATAAGATCGCACCCTTAAATAAAGCCAGCGGCACACGATGTTTGTTTTCCTGCTGGATTGCTTGTTTTAGTAAATTACTAAAATTGCATCAAACAGAAGACAGAATTTCTAATAATTTACTAAAGCGCAAGCAATCCAGCAGGAAAACAAGCATCGTGTGTCGTTGGCTTAAGTCGCGTGAGGCCATTCGACGGGAGCGGACGTGTTTGCCCCTGTTTGGACATTGCATCATTCTAAATTTTTTGAAGGGGCTTATTCTTGTGCATTGTCTTTTTATGTTACTTTGTGTGTTTTACTTTTTTTCATATTGTCATCTTGGCCTATTTGAACTCCGTAAATAAAAGGGATCAAGCCATTAATTAAGAAGAAGAAGAAGAAATCGCACCTTTATATTTTATAGTGTATTTCACTAGCCGCACTGGTGCGCACTAGACAAGAGCAGCGTGTTTCACTGGGTGTTTTGGTTTGCGCACTGTTTCACTGAAAAACTTGGTGCCGAATTTCACTTGAATGCGAAAATTTGGCACGAACTTCAAGAGGCGGATTGAGTGCAATATGGCAGTGCGGGAAATTGAGAATGTTTTCAATGCTCAGTTTGCGTTTGCTCGATTTGTTATGTTCGTCATCGCCCAGTAGTAGTGATGAAAATGAATGTTTATTGATAGCGAATTCGGTTGGACGCACCTGTACGTACTAAAGTAGTTGTACACTGATCTAATCTGAATGTAAAAGTGAAATATCTCATATAATAAAATGCTCACTACATATTTTACCAATTAGCACAATAAAATATTAAGGATTTTATGGTTTAATCTGTTTCTATCTTTTTATATAAACACATATCTTTACGTTAATTTGTATACAACGGCTTTAATGTGCACTAATGCGGACTGAGTGCGTCCAATCGAATTCGCTATGAATAAAACTCCACGTAAAATTCGTAAAATTGAAAATTTTGTTGATTTGGTGCATGAGTGTATAAATAAGGAGATTAAATATGGGAGCATCTCGTTTGCCCACGTTGCGATTGACCACAACCACTCACAGCAGCCGGTGCCTAAAAACTTTCCACTGTTCAAGCGCTGTGAGTGGCTGGTAGTTAATTGCAACGTGAGCAAACGGGCGCCACTATTATTTGCTCCAACAATTCCGTGAGCGCTCGGCCGCTATGTTGGTCACGCATACCAGACACGCGACTCACTGACGTGCGCCCGTCTAAAGGACGGCGCCGATTGGATCAATTTTACTTAGTAATTACCGCTTCGTTGAGCATTATAGAAAAAAATGGTTCAGGACTTTTCGACTCAGTTTTAGATGAGGAGTAACACTATATGATTAGTGGGCGCTTTTTAAGAAACATCCTGTATATGAATAGGATGAATTTTAATAAATCAACGTTTTACCATAGGAGATGAGTTATCGACTGCAACTGTAATCAACTTAACGTTCCATAGATGACAGCTGTTTGGGTCGACCGTTTGTACTAAATGCCCGAATGTGATATACAGTCAAGTTCTAAAGTATGAATTAAATGGCATATATCATTTTATAGAAGCATTAAGCTATGCATGCTTAATATATTTAAGAAGAATATTTTTATAGAAGAATTAAGCTATGCATGCTTAATATATTTAAGTCTTATATATTTAAACAAATACAAATGTCATAGAAGGCTAAATGTCGGTCTTGCAGTATACATTGTATGGCGGATCTTGGTGCCTAATTATAATTTGTGAATCTTTTTACATTTCCTGCTCATGCGAACTGCGCGTCGACATTTCGTCGGATTTGAAATACAGTGCACAACATCGGAAACAATCGACTCACATATTAAATTGATAAACAATTTTAATAATTTTGATGCTAACAAGCATCTATTGTATCCCCCCTTCCTTGAAAATCTGTAAAGAAATTATTGGTGGTCGAATTGGTAGGACGCTCGCACGGATTGCTTGAGATCCGAGTTCGAATCCCGGCTGAGGTGTTATTTTTCGCAATAATTTCTTTTTTTTAAAGTGGATCTTATCTGAAGCTATATTCTACCACATTTTCTGACCTATTTTTTCGAAATGTAAGGCTCAACAAACATATTGAAGTCATATTACGTAAAAGCAGACGCAGATGAAAAATTACATCAACGTGTGACCGTGCACAATATGTCCACAATCTTTCATATTTTCAAAGCATGCTGATGTAATCTTTCATCTTCGAAAAAATAAGTCAGAAAATATGGCTCCAGACGAAAGTCCACTTAAAAAAAAAAAAATCTAACGCGCCAAAAGTGAAACCTCAAGGGTGTCCATGTTATTTATAATTTTTATTGTTTTTATATGTCAGAAATTCAGTAGAATACCGCTTTTTAGAAAAATACAATAACGCGATTGTTCTATAAGAATTATATTTATAAAATAGTATTTTTTTGCACTCCACAGTATTTATAGTATTCTATAAGAATAGCATTTTACATCTAATTTTCTTTTTACGCGATACGTTCCGCATAATAAAAAATCGCGTAAAAAGAATTTCGTTTTTCATTTGAAAAGAATGCGTAAGGAAAGTTGTATAAAAAAAAACGTCCAAAAATAAACTGTTTAAGAAAAAACTTAAATATATAAGAGTTAAATATATTAATTAAGCATGCATAGCTTCTATAAAATGATATATGCCATTTAATTCATACTTTAGAACTTGACTGTACACCCACGGTAATTGATTCTGTCCCTTGATAATTTTTTCAAACTGACATGTCACCACCTTTCTACATTAATGCTCATAGTTCATGCGCGATTAACGATACGATTAGAGCTTACGCAAGCTTACGCAAGCTTACGGCCGCGTTCGGGCAGACACTATTAGCGCTGAAAATCTACAGTATACGTCACGTGCATTATAGATTTTCAGCRCTAATAGCGTCTGCCCAAACGCAGTCTACGTATCTTTAATCGCGCATGGACTATGAGCATTAATGTAGAAAGATGGTGACATGTCAGTTTGAAAAAATTACCAAGGGACAGAATCAATTACCGTGGGTGTACATCACACTCGAGCATTCAGTACGCACGGTCGATCCAAACAACTGTCATTTATGGAACGTTTAGTTGATTATAGTTGCAGTCGATAACTCATCTCCTATGATAAAACGTTGATCCACTTATTAAAATTCACCCTGTATATAGAGGGTGCGCCGCGAGAATTTCGACACCGCACGCAGGAAGGTAGATGGGATCGAGATGAACATAAAAGTCCCATATTGTTTAGTGATATTCGCAATAATAATCGAGATATTAATTTTTGAAATTGTACTAATGAGAGCACGCCGAGAGAAGCGCTCTAGCCGCTCGAGGTATAGCCCGACCCAGTTTATTAAACATTGGCTGTGGGCGGCTCGTTGGAGTGGCAAGAGGGGAGGCGTGCCGGGCGCCGAGCAACGGCGCACCTCCCCTCTTGCAGTGTCGAAATTCTCGCGGCGCACCCTGTATAAGGATGCTCTAAAACGAGTCTTTTCTTTCACAATCTTTCGTTCGTAACAAGTCTTTTGCCGCAACTTACTTTCTTACTTTTGCCGAAAGTCTTTCAAGTCTCTTTTCAAGTCTTTTGTCAAACATATTGTCAAGTCATTCACTCATGGACTATTCGTTATTCGTTAATTCAGTATTCACGATTTATTATTCACCAATTATTCAATCACAGTGTTATTCTGAATTTCTATTTTTTCAGTACTTACAACTCGAGTCAACGATTCCAATATCGCCACAGCCTTGAGCCTTCACCCTTACGTCAATCCACAGCTGCAAGCGACGTCATTGGCCGAACCAAAACCACAAACCATACGTATATTAGACGAGCAACTTGAAATTCTCCCAAAATCAACATTAAATGTGATTTCAATTATTCACAGCCTAACAAATTTTTTTTTAATTTTTTAATTTTTATTTCAACTTGCTGCGTCCCCAACCATTCAAATTTAAACGATCAAGTCCTTATTGAAAATATCGTATAATAATTAACATGTTTAAGAGTTAAATATCAAGATATTGTTAAAATCATTCGCGATTTTTTGTTTGATTAAATAAAGAATAAGTTTATAAGATTTTTCCTTTTTTTGGATAATTGTTTCCCTTAAAAAGTTAATTATAGATGCTTACATACAAATATATACATTTATCTACACATACTATAATTATCTTAACGAGTGAAAGACCATCTGCAAATTTCCAAAAAGAATGGGAGCATTCGTTTACGCAGCGATTAACGTATCCAACGTGCTCTTTCATCAGCTAGTCATGTGACTTAAATTCATCGAACGGATACTTGCGTGAATAGCTCGGATTGTATCTTCTAATAGAAAATCAAAATTTTAATTGAACCAATTGAGAATTATTTGCAATGTAAGTAAAAAGAAGGTTTTTAACATATATTTATATTTAAATAATTAAAATGTAATAAAGTTTTTAGATTGTGTACAAAAGATAATTTTATTTATATAAATTTATATAAATATTAAATTTTATTGATATAAGCAATAAATATTTTTTATTTACATATTTACATAAAAATATTTGATAATTATTTAGAATTCCCGCTTGACCTCAAATCTTGATGAATTTAGGCTTATGTAAGTGCATGCTCATGTCGCTATATTTCGTCAGTATGACGATTTGCTAACCTAATTTATACCTAATATATAATAGCATCCTTTAACGATTAATAACTCGCTTCGTGTGGACCGCCACATTTTTCTGCCAGATTTTTTCATTTTGCGCAAAAACGCGTCGCATAAACCTTTTTTACTTTTTTCATTTTTTATTTTAATGAAATTCATTTTTGATACAACCGATTCACGTGGAATATTCAAGGATGCTTACGACAAATAATCGGATCACCATTGAAATATAATAATACTGGAACGTGCGCGGGCGCTAGTGTTGTGAAATGACAATGAATGTCTTAAGTGGTATCTTTGTCTCTTTTTAGTACAATCTGGCTCAAAAAGTTTCATTGTTTACGTTTATTAGATAAACGTAAACGTTTTTTATAAACGTCTTTTCACGAGACTATACGATCCCCACTATCGTTTACCACACATGCGTAGTATAGCTTAGAGAAGGCTAAAGATACCACCTTGGATGCTCTCTCTCGGATCACACTTATTCATAGGGTCGCGCTCGTCCAGTATTATTATATTTCAGTGGGGCTATCGCACACAAAATGATATAACCTGCATATGCATTAGACCGCTGAACCAATGAACATCCAGCATAAAGCACAGCCAATCAATATGGTGGCTTTATGTTGGACGTTCATTGGTTCAGCGATCTTATATTATGTATATGCAAGTTATATCATTTTGTGTGCGATAGCCACCGAAATAC
Organism: Cephalotes varians; assembly: GCA_037157785.1. Lineage (NCBI taxonomy): Eukaryota > Metazoa > Arthropoda > Insecta > Hymenoptera > Formicidae > Cephalotes > Cephalotes varians. The sequence goes on along the minus strand of JANQDE010000229.1, from coordinate 15,057 downwards.
GAGGTACGTCCAGAAAGTAAGTTCCGTTTCAATTTMTCTCCGCTGCAGCGCTGCGATCGCAGTTCCGCACATGCGCGGTAGACGCTCTGTATCAAGGAGAAGAAACGTGCGCTATTTTGAGATCGCTGTCAGCCACGTGCGCTTTGTTGTGCTTGTTTACAATGTCGGTGTTGATTGAAAATCCCGCCGCTTGTG